>BLSH010319912.1:172853-185128 GCA_018402905.1 Glandirana rugosa | reverse complement strand
CAGATGGACAATGACCCGAAGCATACTGCGAAAGCAACCAAAGGGTTTTTTAACCACTTCAGCCCCGGAAGGATTTCCAGCTTTAGGACCGGAGTCCTTTTTGCGATTCGGCGCTGCGTCGCTTTAACTGACAATTGCGTGGTCCTGCGACGTTGTACCCAAACAAAATTTGCGTCCTTTTTTTCCCACAAATAGAGCTTTCTTTTGGTGGTATTTGATCACCACTGCGTCATTTCTGATCGCCGCTATAAACAAAAGAAGAGCGACAATTTTGCAAAAAAACCCAAATTTCTTACTTTTTTCTAAAATACAAATCCAAAAAAAAAAATATAAAAAAACATTTTTTTTTCACCGTTTTTGGCCGATTTATATTCTTCCTCATATTTGCGATAAAAAAATCACAATCTGCGTTTATTGATTGGTTTGCGCAAAAGTGGTCGCGTTTACGGATGATGAGAATTCATTTTTGGGGTTTTTAATTTTTTTTTTACTAGTAATGGCGGCGATCTGCCATTTTTTGCGGTACTGCGATATTTCAGCGGACATGTCGGACCATTTTGACACTTTTTTGGGACCATTGGCATTTATACAGCGATCAGTGCTATAAAAATGCACTGATTACTGTGTAAATGCCATTGGCAGTGAAGGGGTTAACCTGCAGGGGGCGCTCTAAGGGTTAACTATGTTCCCTGGGCGTGTTCTTACTGTATGGGGGACTGCCTAGCTGGGGAAGGGAAGTGGTCACAGCCTTCACGTACAGGAAGGCTGTGATCACAGCCCTTCCCCCTCACACAGAGCGGAGGTCCGTGTTTACATACACGGACCTCCGCTCCTTCACTCCGGGGGGGGCATCGCGGGTAGCCGGCGGCAATCGAAGCCGCCGCACCCGCTCCCTGGCCACCCCCTGGACACAGTGAGCGCGCGGGCGCGCCTCCGGTGGCGCGCGCTCACTAAACTCGTTCCCGCAGCTGCCGTCGTATGATGGCGATTTGCGGGAACGAGTCACTTTGCCGCCGTCAGATGCCGATCGGCGGTCGGAAAGTGGTTAAGGGAAAGAAGTGGAATGTTATGCAATGGCCAAGCCAATCACCCGACCTGAATACAATTGAGCAGGCATTTCACTTTAGATAACATAAAAAATATTGTTGCGCTAAAAACATATAAAGTGCATAAATAATTCAATATGAGAGTCTCAAAATCTAGAGAGACCCAAATATAAATAATAAATCATGTGCAAAAAGACAGGTTAAAGTGCATAAACTTGTGCAAAAAAAGAAACATTCAGCAGCCTTCAGTTAGGAGCCAGCAACAGTCACTTCATAAGACGAAGACAACAGTTCCAAATAGCACCATGGGATAAGGAGGGGGTGATAACCCGGTAAGTGTAAGAATGGAAGCACCCGGGGTCCAAGAAGATTCCCTCTTGTTCTCCACCACCACTAGACAAGCAGACACCTCCAGTGATAAGGGGGGTAAGTATAGACTCTTACCAGAATTTGCGACCCACTATTGCTAGTAAGGGTCAGAAGCACTAGCAGATATAACCCTCTGCAGGGTATAGGTGATGGTAAACGAGTCCCCCTATGTCGGCAGGGCTCCGTGACAGATAAGGTAAGGCAGCTCTCCTCAGCAGGACTCCGTATCAGGTAGAGGACCTCAAGTTTAACAGGCTCCCAAGGTGCATGCCATATAAAGATATAGAGGCCACATAGCATAATACCGTAAGGATGCTTTATCCACGCTTAGTTAAAAAACAGGGTACTCACAAGCTTCAAATAAAATAATCGGATAAGAACAGCCGGCAAAAAACACACACGAAAACCCCTCCTCGCGGGATCACATGATGCGTGGTGACGTCAGCACGTAAGCTCCGCCCTACATGTTTCGTCAGATATGACGTCTTCCTGGGGCACGCAGCATTTCACTTGCTGAAGACAAAACTGAAGGGAAAATGCCCCAAGGACAAGCAGGAACTGAAGACAGTTGCAGTAGAGGCCTGGCAGAGCATCACCAGGGATGAAACCCAGAGTCTGGTGATGTCTATGCGTTCCAGACTTCTGGCTGTAATTGACTGGAAAGGATTTGCAACCAAGTATTAAAAAGTGAAAGTTTGATTTATGATTGTTAATCTGTCCCATTACTTTTGGTCTCTTAAAAAGTGGGAGGCACATACACAAACTGTTGTAATTCCTATACCTTTCACCTGATTTGTAAATACCCTCAAATTAAAGCTGAAAGTCTGCAATTAAAGCACATCTTGTTCGTTTCATTTCAAATCCATTGTTGGTGGTGTATAGAGCCAAAAAGATTAGAATTGTGTCGGTGTCCCAATATTTATGGACCTGACTGTATATCTATCTGCACGGTTAGGCATTATGTTTCGGGGAGCAGTCTTTTAAAGTAAATGACTGTGAGTGGCGGTGTTGCCCTATGGAGTGACTTTATGCAAGCTTTAATGCTGATGAGGTCCAATGCACTGTTGCATGTATACCTGTGTGAGAGGATGTGCTAATATGGATCTGCAATGGGATGGGGTTTTTTATGTTATGATGAGCACATGGTATGTTTATGCTAGTGGTGGCCGGGAGGGGAGGATTAGGTGGGGGGAAGTGTGGATGTTTGTGTGGGAGTATGAGTCACTTTGGCTTGATTAAAGGATATAGGGGGTATAGATGGGATATTAGGAGCTTAGGGCCACACCCCCTTGGAAATGGGGGGATGGTAGTGTTTCAGTGGGAAGAACCAGGGGAGCAGTTGTTTGCCTGGTGTTATCCCACCCCTCTCCCAAGGCAGGGTCATCTCAATAGGATTATGGGCCCCTTGGAAAAGTAATGCACTGGGGCCCCTACAAGCCTGCTCTAATTTTTGTCCCTACTCCCCAGAATAAGCCCAGGTTCACACTGAGGGCGGGTTTGAAATTGTGCGAGTTCAGCTGAACTCGCACAATTTCAAACTGGCATTTCATCCTGGTTTCGGGGACAATTTGACAGACATTGTGCAGGTTCATGCACAAATGTCTATTGAAATCATCCCCGAAGTTGCCAAAAGTAGTGCAGGAACTACTTTTGGGAATCGATGCGGTGCCGCAAAGTCCGTGTAGCATCGATTCGGAGGGTGCCATTGCCGACAATAGGCTCCGATTTGGCATGCGATTTGACATGTAAAATCAGCCCAATGTAAACGTGGGCTTAAAGTATAAATAGTTGATAGATTTATTTGATTATTAGTTTGTTCGATTTTATAAGTCCATGCTGCAACTTCCCCGCAACTGCATGCAATGCACGTGGATGTGGTGGGGTGATGAAGCATTTAGGGCATTAAACCAAGTGGTGAGAAGGTGACTTTGCTTCCTCACTGCCTGACAAATGCCTCTAAAAAGAAATCCATGTGGTAATTTTTTTTGGGGGGGGCGGCAAACAGTACCATCCCCCCATCAGTCGGTCAGTCATCAGGCAAATCTGGTGCACTTACCCCATCTATGCAGAGCTTATCCCAGACTTCACCGGTGGCTTCCCTTGCTCGGCAGTGGCGACAGCTTTTCCTTCCCCTGCTCTCCACTGGCATCGGTGGCTTCCGTTTCCTCCCTTCTCCTCAGCAGCCAATTGGGACTATTCTCTGTTCTGCCAATCGGAAAATAGGTCTCAGACCTGCTTCTGATTGGCGGGATTGAGAGTCAGTGTTACAACAGTGAATATTCATTCGCTGTTGTAACACCCGGGTGAACTCATAGCACAATGCCTTGCACCACGAGCCCACCCTGTTTTGAAGTCTATTAGAGCCTATTAGAGCCTAATTAGGTGCTTCAGAAAAACACCCCTGCTGCTGTAATTCAGGCGCCCAGCGTCCTGAAAGGGGCCGGATGCATGAATAGGGGGTGGCCGTGGAGGCCGTGGATAGATTCATGCTATGCATGAATCTATCCATTATTCATATAGGGGGTGGCGTGGATAGAGGGTGCGGTGCCCGGGCGCCTCTAATGGACAAGCAGCCACTGGTGGATTGTTTTTCAGAGGAGTGGCAGCCTTTTCAGGCTGTATTCACACACAATGCATAGCTGCCAGAACAATTACCTGAACTGGTAGCTCTGCGTTGCTGGCTGTGGGTGGGCAGTGTGGTGCATGATTCAGCACATCACATGGCTCCTTTTTTTTGTCTGAATTTTATTTGAAGTGTAAAAAACGTACACTTCATTCACAGCAATGTACAACAGTGAGACGGGTTGCATTGCTGTAGAATGCAGTGTGATTTGGCATGGTGCACTGTGATAAAATGCAGCATGTCTGCATTTTATTGCAGCAGGCTGAAGTGCAGACATATGCTGCATTGCAGGGTGAATGGGACACATAGGAAACAATTGCTTCCTGAGTGTCCCTGACGTGACAGACGTTTTACAATGCAGTTAAACATCTGTCACTGTATATAGTGTAAATTAGGCTACATTCACAACGGTGATTAGGGCTGGTGTGAATTGTAGCGGCAGTTCCTCCTGCAGCTCTCATCTAGTAGATGCTGCCGCCGGTGGCTGCAACTATTCATGGCTCTCTGCACAGCCAGTGATTACTTTGGGTGAGCATTGCTGGACACAGACAAAGTGCATCCAGCAGCAATCACTGTAGGAACCAGGGCTGGCAGCCGCATGTACCCAATGAGAGCCACAGGAGTAACTGCTGCTACAATGCACACTGGTCCTAATCACTAGTGTGAATGTGGCCTTAGCCCTCAATCATAGACTCAGATGCATATTTGGTAATTCAGTGCTTGTCAACGTTATTTCACCTACATCTGTAGCTATGTTCACATTATTTTGATGTTTATTTAGGCTTTAGGTCTTACCTAATTTATGGTATCGTCCATCGATCGCCTTGCCTCGCATAATATCACACTACGAAGTTTAACCCCCTACTGACCACAGATAATACTAACAGAGACTGCCCCTTACTTAGCAGCCCATCAGCCATCCACGGTACAGTCTTACTCCCTTCATGACCAGAGAATTGTTTGCTATTCAGCACTGAGCTACTTTAACTGGCAATTGCTTGGTCATGCAACACTCAATTCAATTAAATTTATATAATCTTTTTTCATACACATAGAGCTTTCTTTTGGTAGTATTTGATCACCACTACGTTTTTATCATTTTGGTATATAAATGAAAAAAGACCAAACATGTTGAAACAAAAAAAAAACAAAACAATGTTTTCTACTTTGTGTTATAAAACATATCCAATAAAATCGAATTTCTTCATACATTTAGGCCAAAATGTATTCTGCTACATGTCTTTGGTATATTTATTGGTTTGTGTCAAAGTTATAGCATCTACAAACTATGGTATATATATTTGAAAATTGATCAATCTGGATGTACTGACGGCCTATCTAATTTCTTGAGGCCCTTAAAATGCCAGGGCAGTACAAATACCCTCCAAATTACCCTTTTTTGGAAAGTAGATAGTCTGAGGTATTTAGTAAGTCTCATAGTGAGTTTTTTGAAGTTGTGATTTTTGCCACATTGTTCAGGCAAATGAAAAAAATGTAATATATATATATTTTTTTATATACTGTCACCAGTGTTGTACAGCGTTACCACATGAATGGTGTGGCGGTGATGAGGGATACTGACTGGTGACAGTATGTTAAATAAATAAAACATTTTTTATTACATTTTTAAACTTTTTTTAACATTTGTGACACTGTACTACTCTGGGAGAGTGATCAGGGATTTTACACTTTGATTGCTGTTACAGTAACGATCACTGTAACAGCAATGTTTTGAACTGTCATGAATGGGTTTCATTCACAACAGCTCTGATTACTATTTTTATCTGTAATTGGCTGCAGCTAATCACATGGTACAGGGTGCTGTGATTGGCCCAGGTACCAAGTGATAGCTGTGGGTCAATCACAGCATCACAATACTAAGCACAGCTGTTATGAATGAAACCCATTCATAACAGTTTTGTTCACATTGCGATCATGTGATTGCATAGTGATCACATGATACCCCAGTTGCTCAAAGCATCTGGGTACTGGGAATTGCAATCTGCTGTGTCCAGGGGGTCCTCCAGTGCACATGTGTCAGACGATATACAGGTATGTTGCCTGGCCTGTAGCTGCCTCCCGTCTGCAGTCAAACTACTGTGGGCAGGTGGGAAGTGGTTCAAGGGATAATTTTACATGCACCACCTTACAGAATGACCCTAACGATCGCCCGCTAATATTGACAATTTGGTGCCATGTACCTTGCAGTCACCTTTAGGAGAACCCCTTTGCCAGGAATGCATGCACCCACTACTGAGGTTATATGCGTAGTGTGCACATGATGACCTTTATTTTTGGGTTAATTAATGCCAATACTTTTAACCCTGTTTATATCAGTTAAAAATTGGGTTAGCATTACTACTGTTTAGTCGGCTGCCATCTTATGGGTCAGTGTTCATATTACCTAGTACAGCATATTTAGACAAGCTCAAATGCCTGTTTATGGATTCATGCATTGTTTAACTGCTTTGCCATAAAACATCCATTTAATCTACTATCCTGTTGCTTGTGGCCTATTTTCTGTGCATTATTATAGAGAGGTAGTATACTAACTTTTAAGTAACACTGTAGTGTCAGTGTGGACTGAGCAGCTTAAAGAGTCATGGCAGAAGAATGTTCCCATCACTTTTAGCAAACGTGTAGTTTATTTGTAAAGGTGCTTGCAAGATAAACATGAACATTTAGCATTTAAGCATACGTTTTATTTTTCTGCCAATTAGCTTTTGCCCTTGACTGCCCCACTGTTCAATTTCCATTGAAGCTTATGTTCATATTTTTAATGGCCTGCAAACATTGAGACTAATGAGTTCAGTGGCTCAAGCACCAGTTCTTCTTTGAGACTCTTGCAGGCTAACCCAGACACCTAATAGATCATACGACGCACGGCAAGAATTGTGTTGCAAGAAATAGCAGTCCTGCCCAAATGATTTTATAAACCTGTTAAATCTATCTGTAGGGGATTATGCAAAATAAAAAGTTAAAATAAATGATTCAAGCATTGTGGCAGCATGTCCTATGTAGCATTCGTTCTGTAATCAATATTAATTATTTGCTTGGAGTTGCACTTTGCATCTATTATGCAGTTTAGAAGTGTCTCGTAGAGTGATCCAAGTGACATCCTTATAGAAATGCACAGCAGACTTGAGCATAAAGGGCAGTCAACACCCTATGCAAAGTTGGCAAAATGAACCTCAAAACTTTCTATATGAAGTTCCCTCTTCGTTATATATGATAATGCCTTCACTCACAGCAATCAATCATGATTACAAATATCATATCTGGCACAAAGCTAACACCTAGAGGAATGTGTTAAACTGCCTATAACAATTCTTTCAAAAAAAAAATCACAGGCTCATACTACAGATGATCAGAAATTGAAAGACCTTTCTACTGACCATTTTACTGATCTATTTCTGTGAATCAAAATCTTCTAGCAATTAATACTTTCTTGCTTGTTTGACATTTTTTTGCAATGTAGTAAATAAGGATTCGGCACGAGTAAAAGTTCGGGCCGAACTTCTGTTGTTCGCCTTTTTGGCAGACAGGCAAACAAACGGGCCGTTCAGGCGCTTGTTCTGGCTATTGAGCCAGAGTCAGATGAGGGAACAGAGGGATGTTGCAGATGGACCTGCCGTCCACTGGTCTGTTGCCAGCTGTCAAGAAAGTTGCAGATGGTCTTTAAAAAATGCAGACAAATTAAGATACACATCAAGGTGCAGCACAGTTGAGTTGCAGACACACCATTAGGAGACGTTATGCTGAGTGAATATCAGGCTTGACATCTAATGATTATCTGTATGGGCAAGTTTTTCTTTACTCTCTGGTGAGTGTTTTACAATAGGGGGAGTCCCCCAGTCTTCACGTGCTGTGGTGATGGTATATGAAGACCCTGGATGTCCTGTATGAAGTCTAACATATGATCACATATGGACACTATTGGTCTACGCCATATTGCAGTGTCCTTGATAAGACACCAAGAGGTGGACATTTCATATGACTGATGTCCTTTTTTTAGCGCTGCTTTGCACATTGGGTGTTGGTATACATCGACATGTGTTTTGGTGGTGAATGTAGCCTGCTACGGTTTGGGGGGGGGGGCGTTCACTCGCCCCCCCCCATCCTGGCCAGCCAGGTTGCATACTCGGATAAGGGTCTGGTTTGGATTTTAGGGGGGGGGCCCGTGTCAATGTGATTCCCCTTAAAATCCAAACCAGACCCAAAGGGCCTGGTATGGAATGGGGGGGGGGACCCTAAGCAAATTTTTTTCAGTGATTTTTTTTTCTATATTGCCGGGAGCCAGCAATACATTACAGCCGCAATTTTAAGTGGAAATTTTTCCTATGGAAATGTAATTTTGCTCTGGCTATGTTCTACACATCACAGAGATGCACCCTTTTACAGGTAGACTAAGGAGACCACCCAGGCACATTATTTAAAGAAATGTTTTCTTTCACTTTAAGCATTATTAAAATCACTGCTCATTTAAAAATGAAGTTTTATAAAAACTTTTTTTTCATTGATACATGTGCCCTAGGGCAGGACCCGAACCCCTATAACTATTGTATGCCCAGTTACTTGCAAATAAGCCTTCAAAATGGGCATTTTTGATTTTTGACGTTCGGGTCCCATTGACTTCAATGGGTTTCATTGTTCGGGTCCGAACTTTCGGGATGTTCGAAAGTTCTGGTGCGAACCGACCAGGGGTTCGTTCGGCCCATCCCTAGTAGTAAAGCAGTAAAGGATCCCCCAAATGATAACAGGCTGGCACACCACCTTCTTTAGGTAGTCACGGCTTGTGGGTGATGCAATACCCATGTCCTCTGCTGTCTAAAAGAAATCAAAGACACACCAGCTCTGTGCTGATGGGCATCACTTTCTTAGGTAGGACCAGTTTCCCAGAAGGTCATGCAAACATATTGTGATTACATTCTACTTATCTGTCTATAGGGTCTTTAAAAAAAACTTGAGAGAACTGTAACTCAAATTTTACAAGGCAGAATCTCACTGAAATGTATAATAAATTGACTAAGATATTCAGGAAGATATACATTGCCTATTCTACCACACCGTGATTGGTAATTGTTCATTAATTTGTTGTTTTTTACAGTATATTCTTTGTAACCAAAATGTTTATCATTTTAAAAGAAAATGATTACAAGGGGGTGATGATGGTGGAAATTGGGTACTTTAATTATATAATTGAAAATGCCATATCGATTAATGGACTCCTATACAGCATCCTTGGAGCCACAGGTAGCATCTTCTTGCTCATCCCCTTTGCCGCTGCACATGTGTCCATGGGCAGCAATGATGTCTGTGTTGAGAGCATAGTATAGACGAAAACTCACCTAAGCTCTACCACATGATTGAAGAGTAATGAGCTAAGCATCAGTGTTCAGGCTTGTTATGTCTCATGAACATCAAATTAGCATAGCAAATGCCGCAATGCCGGCAACACGAATGCTTCTTCTTTTAAATTTTTATTGGGCACTATCAACAGTGCTACATCTGAAACTAACGCGTTTCAGCCGGAGCCTTCCTCATAGCATACAAGTTTACAATAAAATCAAGTTTATATAAAAAAAATATCAATTTCTCTAAAAAAGGGGGCGGTACAATCAATTTAAAATTAATTAACAATTAAAAACATGTGAGGTTGGTAGAACCAGAGAAAGAGGGCAGGGAAAATGGAAACACAGATTGCAAACTCTAGGGAGAAAATTAACCCATGGTGGTATCAAATTATGTTACTACAAAAACAGGTTAACATCCATTCTACTATTCATTCCACTAGGAAATCGAGTATTCAATCTGTATCCACCACACCTCCCGCTGAAGTAGGATGTGGTGTGTCCCCCCCCCCCCCAACCGATCTTCTCATCTGTTCCAGACCACAAAAAGAAAAAGACTCCAGGTTACCACCATGAACTGTTATAAAGTGTTTAGACACATTTGAAATATTCTTTGCATTTCTATTAGGAGTGTCATTATAGTGTTCTGATATTCTAATAGGTAGTTTGCGAATAGAGCATCCCACATACTGCACTCTACAAGCACTGCAATCAATTAAATAAACAATCATATTTGAGTTACAATTTATATAGCGTTTAACTGGATATGTTCTTCCCGTTGAAAAGGAAATAACAGTTTTGCTTTTTCTGTGCCTTTTACACTGCTTACATGTGGTAAAACCACAGGGATAAGAACACACTGTCCCTAACCACAAAATGGAAGGGGGAGTACTACAGGAATGAAACAAAGAAGGAGAAAGCATTGTACCTAGAGTAGGAGCTTTTCTACTAGAAATACTGCATCCCTGTCTTAAAATGTCACACAGAGTTTTGTCTGCATAAAAGATGGGGAAGCAGTGTTTAATAACAGAAGCAATCTGGTTGTATTGTTGTGAATAAGTAGTCAAAAAGTGAACACCTCCCCTCCCGTGGGATTGTGTCCTCTTCCTAAAGGCAGGGGAGTTCCCAATCAGATTGCTGCAATCTCTATATTCTGCCAAACTTCTGCCTCTATCTATCAAGTGTCCACTATAACCCTGTTCTTCCCACCTATTGGAAACAATTCAATTCCTTGGCAAAATCCCCATGAGAGGAACAATTTCTCCTTGCTCTAATAAATTCACCTGCTGGCAATGCCCAGCAGGAGTGAGTTACCAGAACATTGCTTCCTATTTTAGTAGGTTTTAGTAGAGACTACTCCATTTTCCATACATCCCACCAATGTCAAATCCAAGTAATCAATGCTGAATGGATATGAAATGTGGGTGAACTCCAAATTCAAATGATTGGTATTGAGATAAACCATGAATGAATCCAACACATGGGTTGGCCGCTTCCATATGAAGATCAGATCATCTATAAAATGACAATACCAATCAATACATTCTCTGTATGGGTTTTTTGAGAGAAGAGAAAAATCTCCTCCCACCAGCCCATATACAAATTTGCAAAAGAAGGGGAAAATTTTGAGCCCATAGAGGCACCACAGCACTGTAAAAAAGTCAAACATGAAATAGTTGTATTTTAACACGAATTCTATGACCATGATGCACAGAATTTCACACAACTCCCATTTATAACAACTATAGCGTGTAAGATGATATTTGACAGCTTCATGTGCCAGGTGGTGTGGTACACCTCTCACATTTTTGTAAATATTTTATTATAACTTTTCATGTGACAACATTGAAGAAATTACAATTTGCTACAATGCAAAGCAGTGAGTGTACAGCTTGTATAACAGTGTAAATTTGCTGTCCCCTCAAAATAACGCAACACACAGCCATGTCTAAACAAATGGCAACAAAAGTGAGTACACGTATTTATTAAAAGATCATAAAAACAAACTCACAAACAGGGCTCTGAGGAAGAGGCTGTGGCCTCGAAATGCGTTAGCCAGCCTTTCTAGGACACCAGCAGGAAACGGTGGATTGGATACGTAGCCATTCCAGTGCTTGAAATGCCTGTTATCTGAACCTGTTTGTGAGTATGTTTTTATGACCTTTTAATAAATACGTTTTTACCGAGAATAATGCACTAGGCCAGTGCGCCCTTGTGTGCTTTTTTGTTCTTCTAGTGTGTCGGGACTTCCCCAGTCCATCAAGCGGCAGCACGGTGGCGTTATACCCGGTGTTCAGGCGAACAGATACCCCCTCCTCACCACTGTAGAGAAGTCTCCTCTATTTGAGCACAGGAAAGATCTAGTACTTTAACCACTTGCCGACCGCTAATTTGACGGCGACAAGGTGGCTCTATTGCGCGAATTGCCGTCATATGACGGCGGCCGCGAGATCGCGCCCAGTGAGCGTGCGCGTGCCACCGGAGGCGCGCCCGCGTGCTCACTGTGTCTGGGGAGGGCCAGGGAGCGGGTGCGGTGGATTCGATCTCCGCCGGCCACCCTCGATGCCCCCCCGGAGTGAAAGAACGGAGGTCCGTGTAAGTAGACACGGACCTCCGTTCTGTGAGGGGGCAGGGCTGTGATCACAGCCTTCCTCTACACGGAAGCTGTGATCGCTTCCCTTCCCCCGCTAGGGCAGTCCCCCCACAGTTAGAAAACGCCCAGGGAACACTGTTAACCCTTAGAGCGCCCCCTGCAGGTTAACCCCTTCACTGCCATTGGCATTTACACAGTAATCAGTGCATTTTTATAGCACTGATCGCTGTATAAATGCCAATGGTCGCGCGGAGGCCACCGTGCGCGTGCGAGTGACCCGCGCTAGAGCGCCG
>BLSH010319912.1:97000-110796 GCA_018402905.1 Glandirana rugosa | reverse complement strand
CCAACAATCTGATCATTGAGCACGATCGTAGCGATCGTTGTTTTATGCAGAGTTTGATCTGCAACTCAAAGCAGCGGTATGTGAAATCTCTAATTTCTGCTATCTGTCCACAGAGCAACAGCACAGCAGTAGTAAAGTAATATATCTCAGGATGCAGGATCAGATCTTAAAATGTCTCTATTCTCTCCCTCATGCTGTCAGCTTCCTTTCCCTACACTAACCCAAGAGCATGTGACTGCAGCACTACGTGACTCCAGCTTATAAAGAGGCTGGGTCACATGATGCACTGGCCAATCACAGCCATGCCATTAGTAGGCATGGCTGTGATGGCTTCTAAGGGCAAACCAGTGAAACGCTTGTTGATTGGCTGCCCTGCAGCTTCTCAACACATGGAGTAAAATAGCAGAACCCCGGACCGAACCCGAACGATTTTTGAAATGTCCGGGTCCGGGTTCGTGCCCCGGACACCCGAAAGTTCGGTACGGACCCGAACGTTACAGTTCGGGTTCGCTCAACACTACTTATGAGCATAATTTTTTTTGAAAAAAAAATTTTTTGAGTTAAAAAATTTGGCAACAGTAAAGTTAGCCCAATTTTCTTCTATATTGTGAAAGATAATGTTATGCCGAGTAAATTATGCCTTCAAAATTGCGCCCGCTTGTGGAATGGCGACAAACTTTGTCACTTAAAAATCTCCATCGGCGCCGTTTAAAAATTCGTACAGGTTACCAGTTTCGAGTTACAGAGCAGATCTAGTGATAAAATTATTGTTCTTGCTCTAACGACCGTGGAGAGTTTTCACCCGAGACCTCTAGTGCATAGTATATCATACTCCTAATATTTATGCCTTCAACTCATCTGCTCAAGTAATGAGCTTTTCAAACAGGAAGCCGATGACTTGCGGAAGAGGCTACTTATGAGAGGATACTCACGCACCCTGTTGCGAAAAGCATACAACAAATCCTATAGACGAACAAGAGAAGATACAATGTTTCGAACTAATAGACCTACACAAACTGATACAGTTCGTCTTATCGCCCCGTACACAAGACAATATGCCAATCATTTAGAGACAGAATGACCATAAGTGATCAGGAGACTGAAATACAGACTGACTTAAAGGGCACATGGAAATGTGGATCATGTAACTTTTGTCAGTATATCTATGAAAACCAGACTTTCTATCTACCTAATGGCAAATTATACACAATCAAACATCACGTGGACTGCCAGACTATTGGCATTTTCTACATAATGTTTTGTGTATGTGGAGCATTTTAAGTGGGCAAAACAAAGCGCCAATGCTGGCGTAGAATAAAAGATCATGTTTATTATGGCAATAAAAACATCTTGTCCACACTGACAGGCAGACATTTAGGTCTATATCATCACAATGACCCTGAGGTAATTCGATTTGCAGCTTTAGAAAGAATACTGGTTAACCCTAGGAGGGGGAGAGTTCGATAAGGTGATACTGCAGCCTGAAACACGCTGGATTTACAATTTAAAAGCAACAGAGGCACCCGGCTTGAATGAAGCACTTAGTTACAAACCATATCTATGATTCACTGCTATCCTACCCCCTAAAAGGGTTTATTCCCCGGCTCCCTATTTTCCTCTTTCCCCCTCCCCTCCTTTGACACACACTTTTCTCCTACATCTAATTTCATTCTCTTGTCAGTAAGAATACTCATGTTTACCACACACAAAATTTTATCTTATTGACCCTACATTTAATTCTGTCTTGCTTTTTCTTTTCTATCTTCCTTCTCTCCTTTTGTCCTTTTTTACATCCAATTCATTTTTGCAGTGGTGTATAGATTATATTTCATTGTATATATATTTCCCCCTTTCAATGCTTTTAGATGTTAATGACTTGTCATTTTCACTTTAGCCCTGGGTTTTGCATGTTCTTATTGGATACCCTTTTGCCCTATATTACTCTATGTATCATGTCTATATACGGCGTCCCTGTGCTCTGGGGGGTTATTCTGGGGGCGGGCATATGCGCTTCACGTTTCCTCTGGGAGGTGTTAGGGGCATACGTTTTTCCGGATGACGAGGGGGAGGCACTTGTTGACATGCTCCCCTTTACAGGCGATGCGTCCACCATCTTGGGCATGCGCCATTGTGTTAGAGCATGCATCGCGTCATGCGGCGGCGGCGTGGCCTCATGACGCCCATTGTGCGCCACCCACGTGTGTGGCGGCGGCCGCATTGACGTGGTGGGGGGCTCATATATAGAATGGATGCTGCAGTCCAGCATCCCAGATGGCGTAGGAGGCACACAGAGACTACACGAGACACAGGTATAGATGGCACCATTAGCCCCCCACTCTAGAATATCCGTTGTAAGTGTGGCTTTCTTCAGCATTACTTTGCTTACTATTATCTTGCTACAATGTTATACTAGAGGGACCCATGGATGGTTTATATAATATACCATACAGTCTATAGGATAACCTGTGGTTGCAACCTCATCCCGACACTGGTTACTAGCAAGAAAATTCCCCCCCACAGAAAAAAGGACTTTAAATAGGTTGATCAACCACTATCATTGTATAAAATAATACATTTATTGATATTAGAGAAATCATCAAATGTAAATTGAACAAAGAAAAATTATATATGTCTATGAAACAGTCAAAATTGACAGCAGAAACATTGACATTAAAAAGCAGTCACAATTGCATAGCACCCATGTTGCCTTGATGGAATGTTGCTCTGGGGGTACACAACTGATGAGTCCATGTTCCGCAAATAGTGCTTTTATTATAACACACTCAGTTGCCACAGCTTGTTGCACAGCTACCCCTGATGAAGGGCGTAAAGGCTCCGAAACATATATATGTTGAGTAACCGCATTCCATTGCGGAGGACAACCGCATTATTTGCGGAACATGGACTCATCAGTTGTGTACCCCCAGAGCAACACTTCATCAAGGCAACATGGGTGCTATGCAATTGTTACTGCTTTTTAATGTCAATGTTTCTGCTGTCAATTTTGACTGTTTCATAGACATATATAATTTTTCTTTGTTCAATTTACATTTGATGATTTCTCTAATATCAATAAATGTATTATTTTATACAATGATAGTGGTTGATCAACCTATTTAAAGTCCCTTTTTCTGTGGGGGGAATTTTCTTGCTAGTAACCATGGATGGTTTAACAACACCCACAATGTGATATATCCTTTCCTTATCGATCTGTACCACCCGCCCTTAAGCTCTTTCTACTTAGCGTCTCTTGCTGAGGTATTTATATATACTCATACTCCTTTATGTAAATCCTGGTTGTCTGCTGGGGACCTCTTTTTTTGGCAAGTGTCTAATTTATCCCTAACCTTCCACTCATAGACGAAGGCCAATTTTTTCTGCCTTTGGGACTCAAGCAATTAATATGGGTACCTACAATTGAATAGCTGTGGGTACGTTGTTGTCTCTCTCCTCCTCCTCTTAACACACTATACCCTCTGACGCCCTACATATATAACCTTTTCCTATTGGATGTAGTTACACATCGTAAACAAATCTTCCCAACACCTCTAGGGGCACCCATTCATAAATTTTGGAAATTCCCAGTCCAACATCTCTACTGAACTGCAAAACAGCTTTCATTCATCTGTTCTGGGACTCCTATCAGGTATTAGTTGGTATTAAGCAAATATAAAAGATTTACATAATGTATAAAACATCTGTACCTTTTACCCACTAATAATATAAAATATATATACAGGCTACTAGGAATACGCTCATCTACATCCATTCATCCGTCTCTGATCCTATAGCCCCCCCTGTGTCCGCCCCCCCCCCCCCCCCTGAGTATTTCCCTTGGAGCACAGACAGCCAGTTGTCTACCACTTCTGTATATTGTTATATAATGTGTTGTATACAATTATACTTAAGTTACATAAGTAACTTCAGTCCATGATATGAGAGGTCCTGAGGAAGCTTATTAAAGCGAGACACATCTACTTACTCCGCATGAACATTTTTGTCCACTGTATGGTACAATGTATTGTTCTGACTGTATTTCACATGGTTCAGAGGTCATTGCTTAAGTTGCTCATTCTGGGATTCCTGTCTTTGTTTCAAGACTTCCCAGTGTATTTTAGAATCTTATCACGTTTCTACTTGGGCTGAGATTGAATGCAGGATGGTGTTTAGGATCTTGCACACAGCCGAAGGCTCCATGCTCCAATCTGCAGATTGTAATCCCGCTAATTTCCTGCTAAAGGCGATTGGGGCCTATGGAATGGAGACCATGCGGGCTGTTATATCTATATTATTTTTAACTTTGGCATGAACAGATGTAAAGTCACATTATGGAATAATACAGTAACTTCCTCTGACAATCCTAGTGAAGAAGGAAGATTTCCGAAACATGCCGGATTGAGGCATTTTCTGTATTGTATTTGTTACCATCTATGATCCATGTGTGATTATTCCCTTTCATGCCACTGTATTTTAATACATATATCTTGCTATGTACCAATAACATTTTTATATTTTTTACATAAATCTATTGGATTAGTGCCGTCAAAGTGGCACTTTTTGTGACTCCCGCCAGTCATTATGTATTGACTGTTCCTGTGATACCTCCTGATCGTATTCTGGCTATGATTTGTACTAGATCCTTGCTGCTCAGATCCATGTTCCTTCTGAGAAACCTTGGGACTGCTGCTTTGTACTGGAGACTCTCCGTACTCCAATGCTCCAGACTTACCATTCTTCCAAGGCTGCTGGTCACCCAGGGAAGAATAAACTCATTTGGGCCATTTCCCAAAAGTTCTGATGGCCTAGTCTCTGCGCTTATGCAGCCACCTTTGTAGCAGCCTGTTCCGTGTGTGCTCAGAACAAAACACCACAACATCTTCCAGTAGGTCTTCTACAAACCATACCCAGTGGAGAGTGGCCTTGGACTCACCTGTCTATGGATTTTATTGTGGAGTTACCTAACTCTCAGGGTAACACAGTTATCCTTATGGTGGTTGACCGATTCTCAAAGATGTCACATTGTATACCACTTAAGAAGTTGCCCACATCCAAGGAACTGGCATCCATTTTTGTTCGGGAGATCTTTCACTTACATGGCCTTCCCAAGGTGATCGTCTTGGACAGGGTAGCCAGTTTGTGTCCAGGTTTTGGTGAGCCTTCATCTTTCCCTCTCTTCTGCATATCACCCGCAGTCCAATAGGGTCGCAGAACAAGCCAACCAGTCCCTGGAACAGTTTTTATGTTGCTATATTTCTAACCATTATAACAACTGGTTTCCCAACATTCTCCATTTATGGCGAATAATGGTTTCCAATCAGCCATGTTGCCTGACTCATTTGTTCCTCAGAGTATTCCTGCATTGGAGGAGCATCTCCATGGTCTTCATCCACTTGGGTACAGGTCCAGAAGTCTTTGCGATGTGCCAATGATAGGTACAGACGCCATGCTGACCCCAGGCGCCTACCTGTGCCTTCTTACCAAGTTGGGGAGAGGGTCTGGCTGTCTTATCACAACCTCCGACTCCGTGTTCCCTCAGTGAAGCTGGCACCATGGTTTATTGGGCCTTTTCATATTCTCCACAAGATCAACCCAGTGGCTTATGCTTTAGACCTGCCTTCTAATATGCAAATTTCTAATACATTCCATGTCTCCTTGTTAAAACCTTTGGTATGCAACTGCTTCACCACCTCAGTACCATGCCCTCATCCTGTTCAGGTTGAGAACCAAGAGGAGTATCAAATACAATCTATCATTGATTCCCATAGGTTCCATGGGCACATACAGTACCTGCTTCATTGGAAAGGGTATGGTGTGGAAGAACGTTTTTGGGTCTCATCCTCAAGCGTGTCCTCCTCCGTGCTTTCCATAGACATTTTCCCCTCAAACCTGGTGGCCCCCGAGAAGTCCATATAGTGAACTTGGTGTTGAGTTATTTACTTTAAAGTCATCACAAAGGACAAGGAGCACTCTTTACGTCTAGAGGAAAAAATATTTCATCTACAAATACGGAAAGGTTTCTTCATAGTAAGAGCTGTGAAAATGTGGAATAGACTCCCTCCAGAGGTGGTTTTGGCCAGCATGGTTGATTGCTTTAAAAAAGGCCTGGATTCTTTCCTTAATGTAAATAATATAACTGGGTACTAACATTTTTAGGTAAAGTTGATCCAGGGTGTATCCGATTGCCTCTCGGGAGATCAGGAAGGAATTTTTTCCCCCGTTATAACAAATTGAATCATGCTTTTGCTGGGGTTTTTTGCCTTCCTCTGGATAAACTGTGGGTAAAGGATTGTATATGGGATTGTTGGTTATATATAATTTTTTTTTTTGGTTGCACTAGATGGACTTGTGTCTTTTTTCAACCTGACTAACTATGTAACTATGTTGAGGAGGGGTACTGTCAGGGCTAGGCTCAGCTTTCCCTTATCAGAGCAAGCTGCTCAGCTGAGGGTTAATTGCTAGTCTCATCTTCCACTCTGCCTCACCTGATGACCATATCCTGCCTCATTAAGCCAGCTCAGCTTCTATATAAACTGCCTGGATCAGATTGCACATGCCTTCGCCTTGGTAAACATCTCTGGAGAAATCTCTGTGAATGACTTTGCCTGTTTGACATTCCCTTTTGGTTCCTGGATTCAAGACCCTGCTTGGCTGACTCTCCTCCTGGCTCCTGACTCTGCATGCCGTTTGTTTGACCTCGCTGATCTCTGGACTCCTGTTTCACTGGCTTGCTCTGACTATCCGCTCTGATTACGGAACCCTGGCTATGTTTTGACCACTTTTACTCTGTTTATGTCATTTTACCTTTTTATTAAAAAGTGTGATTTTAATGCACTTCTGTCTTGGTCTGATTCATGGTTCCCGACAGTGTTGAGTTATTTTGAGGGGACAGCAAATTTACACTATTATATAAGCTGTATCCTCACTACTTTACATGGCAGCAAAGCGAGATTTCTTCAGTGTTATCACATGAAAAGATATATTAAAATATTTACAAAAATGTGAGGGGTGTACTCACTTTTGTGAGATACTGTATAGACACAGTGTATAATCTCCATAGACCATATAAAAGCAATCGTGTGGTGTTTGCAAATATTGACAAAGATCATTACTGGTGTTTTTATTGTCATTTCGCCAGCCCCATTTGCTCCATAAACTTAGGTCAATTTGTTTCATGGCAACATAACACATTTTCTTCAGGACCTCCTATTTGTTTGTATAAACTTGCTATTCTTCATTCCACCAATTGTTACATGTAGATCTGTAATGCATCAAATTTATAGACATCAACATCAATCAAACCTTATTGTCAAACTAAGTATAACATTATTTTCAATGTAAATCATATCTTTCAACTTACAACATAAATATTCTCTACACAACTGAATCTGTCCCCTAGTCAGTCCTATACTTAATAAGGAATCCTTCCCATAGAGCGAGACACACACATAGGCTCTTAATCTAAGAAAAGACACATATAATGAAACAGATCAGCATGGGGTGATAGGGGAATCAATCTATAGGGAAGAAAAATAAGTTCTAGTTGTACACCATACCTTGCTGACACTCAACATTTTCTGCCGCTATTGCATTCACATGGCGGAATATGGATGCCAGGGGTTAAGTCCACACCTCCCCATACCATCCCTCTCCTGCTAGCCCTACACTCAGTTGACATGTTTCCAGCTGGCAGGGACATGCCACTTCCCATCAGATGATTTACAAACATTATTCAGACCGCCAATCCAGGCAAACTCTACCATATTGGGCTAGCTGAATCGTCTGTGGCAAGTGCCCTGATCTCAAGCCCTTTCCTGCCCACACCACAAAGAGGGGTACCTGCCCAGAGGATCGCTTCACATGTGGCAATTCATATAAAAACATAATAGTACACAACAAGCATTTTAATCATATCACAGGAATACATATACATAATGTAGATTAATTTGGGAGTAAGATCAATAAGTGTGCAGAAGAAAGATAACATTGTTTGTGCTTTCAGTTACACTCACAGGAAATAAGAAGGTCACAACATATCTGAAAAGATCAGCAGGTATTTTCTCTACCTGTTGAAAATGTTCTTCATATGAAAAAAAATGAAAACTCATGCAGCCAACATATCTAAGGACTGGTGAGCTTCAATATATATAATTTTCTCTTGTGTTTGTACATCTGTAAAGCATCAGCATATTTTGTAAAAATATATACTATATACCTATTAATGTCATAACTGTAATTATTTATAATGTCTGCCTGTAATATTTACTTTATCTGTAAGAGTTGCCTCAATCACACTTTGTCCTCTGCAAATTGCAGGAGACAGCATTAGTTGAGCAGATTATTATGCTTTTTAACAATTTCTGCATAGCTCTGGCAAAGATCAAGGTTCCAGAACTATAGAGAGACACTACCAGAAAGCATATCAATCTGCATGGCAGTGTACATGTAGTAATACTCTTGTAAGGGCACTGACATTATCTGGTTCTTCCCTAATAGTAAAGAGGCTTCACTCATTAATTAGGCACTCAATAACTCAGTCTAGGGCAATGGTTCTCAACTCCTGTCCTCAGGACCCACTAACAGGCCAGGTTTGCAATATCACTGAAATACATTATAGGTGATATAATTTGCTGCTCAGTGATGACAGTATTCTCGTTTGCAATGTAATACTTAAAATCTGGCCTGTTAGTGGGTCCTAAGGACAGGAGTTGAGAAGCACTGGTCTAGGGGATGTCTTTTTGAAATTTCTTGCAGAACTTTAAATCAAACTGGTGTTTATTGTCAATAACAACATTACAGAGATAAGGCAGTCTGGAAACAGTTACAGCATGAATAACAGCAAGTCACTGTAGTTACATAATATGGTTTACATACAATCTGGGTACTGACACCTCTCAGGCGAGGGGGTGATCTTTCTCAAACAACCATCTCTTCTATATACATTCAAGCAAGTCTATAGTACTCCCTCCTCCACTTTGAAATTATTTCTGTATCCGTCAGTCCAGAATAACCCCTTACCCCTACCCATCCCCATGCTCCGATCAAAGAGAATCCTGAAGATTCAAGGGGCCCCAAAGCTTTATAAGCCCCGCAGCAGCCGCTGACCAACCAGCTCTAATGGGCTCAACCCGGGGGTGTCTAGTCATGGTGCCCATAGTTTCTCGAATTTACCCGGGCATCCCCTGTGTTGGTATATGTAGTGTTCAAGCTTAAGAGTAGCTCCCATATGCGTAATCCACAGTTTAATAGATGGTGGCGTTTCCAGTGTCCATTTCAACAGTATTAGCTTCCTGGCTTGGAAGAGGGCCCTAGAGACCGCCATTCTAGAGTACTCTTCAGGTATGTCCTCCCCCAAAGAGCCCAGTATACATTGGATGGGATTTAGCGGTATATTCGTGAGGAAAACCTCATTTAGTGTATTCAGAACCCCTCTCCAATATCTGTGGAGCTTCGGGCAGCGCCACAGAAGGTGGATGAGGTCCCCGGTTCCCACCCCACACTTGTTACAGAGGGGGCTCGCCAGTACACCCATTTTATGTAATAGCACCAGTATGCGGTGGGTCCGCAGTAAGATAAATAGTTGGGAGGTTTTTTGTGCCTGATTTAGAGAACAAGTGGGAAGGGCTTGAAGGGCGTCCTCCCACTGATCTCCTGTCACCTCACCCAAGTCCTCCTCCCACTTCTGCCTAGCCCTCATGGGGTAATTATCCAGGTAATCATGTAAAAGCATACCATAGCATTGTGAAATAAATCCTTTAGTCTCAGTGGCTGATTTAATTAAATGAAAAATCGGGGTGGGGGAGTGAGACCACTCCGTCCCCCTCCCCTGTGCTTTAATCGCATTTTGGAGCTGCAGGTAGTAAAAGGCCATACTGGATGGCAATGCATATCTATCTTGAAGTGTGAGGAAGGGGAGCAACTTGCCATTACTGAAGATCTAGGTGAGGTGGGTTATACCAAATGTACCCCATCTCGGTCCCTGATTCAGCTTAGCCAGTTCCGCGTATGTATCATTGTCCCAAATGGGGCTAAAATCCGTAAACCCTTGTACCCCTTGCAGTTGCCTGGCCTTATTCCAATTTTTTTTTGCAATAAGACATATGTGGGCATTTGTTTATTTGGCTTCTGGAACTGTTGGGCCTCCAGCCCCTCCGGAATGGACCGAGCCCTAGTGCCCCAGAGAAGCAGTTTGGCTGAGGGGCATGCCGGTCTCGGGGACATCATCCCCACCAGCTGCTCCAGGTAATATAACCACGGATTGGGCAGCGCCAGGCCTCCCTCATCTTTGGGGTATTGTAGCTGCTCCAATTTTATCCTAGGGGTTTTGGTGGACCAAAGTAGACGTTGAAACAGGGAGTTCACTACTCTGAGTGTTTTAAGTGGGATCACTACTGGAGTGTTGTGGAGCATATACAAAAGTTGGGGCATCAGAATCATTTTTATTAGATTTATTTTACCGGCCAGGGACATTTTTAACCTATTCCAAATATCAATTTTATCTCTAAATTTGGTAACGAGTGGGTGTATGTTGAGGTTACAGTAATCTGTAGGTCTGGGCGAGATCTGGACTCCTAAGTATTTGAAGTTAGTAACCAGGGGGATTGGGTTCTGGAGTGACAGCCCTCCATCAGGCAACTCATCCAGCATCATCATTGCGGATTTATTCCAATTGATGGTAAGGCCGGAGAAGCACCCAAACCTAGTTATCAGAGACATGGCTTTCGTCAATGATGCAGAAACATCTTCCAGGAACAAGAGCATGTCGTCCGCATACAACATCATTTTTTCTTGTATTGTGCCGTAGCTAAATTCGGTGATTTTGGCATCGTCTCGCACCTGGGAGGCCAAGGGCTCGATGGCTATCGCAAAGAGCAAGGGGGGCAGGGGACACCCCTGCCTAGTCCTCCTGCCCAGAGCGAATACAGGTGACATCCTGTCTGATACCCGTATCGCCGCCTGTGGAGCCTTATACAGAAGTCTCGTCCATGCTATAAATGTGTCCCGAAACCGAGCTTAGACAGCACCGCCCATACTGTCAAATGCCTTATTGGCATCAAGTGACAGAAGCGCTCTCTGTCCGGTGTTGTCCGCCCTAGTCTGAAGGTTGACAAACAGCCTTCTGAGGTTGGTAGCTGTGGACTTGCCAGGCATAAAGCCTGCCTGATCAGGATGATAGAGTGGATGACTTTGTTAAGTCTCGTGGCTAAAACCTTCGCCAGGACTTTGATGTCGCTCTGTAGCAACGATATGGGCCTATAAGAACCTGGGTCTAGGGGATCTTTACCTGGTTTGAGTATTAGGATTACCGTTGCTCTGGTCATGGACAGGGGAAGGCACCCCAGCTCCCGGGAGGCGTTGAAGACCTCCAGCAATTTGGGAAGAATGACGTCCCCAAAGTCCATATAAACCTCTGCTGGGACGCCATCATCCCCTGCAGTTCCTCTAATGTTAACGGTGCATCCAAATCCCTCCTGTCTTTCTGGGACAGGGCAGGTAGGGGTATGGATTGGAGAAACTCTTCCAAGGAGGTTTCAGAGTAGTCCTCCCTGGATTTATATAAATCTGTATAGAACGTGGCCAGCTCCACAACTATGTGGTCCGGGTCATTCACAACCCTCCCCGCAGCGGTCCGCACCGCCCCTATGGTGGGGGAAGAGGTATGAGATCTGGCAATTTTTGCTAATAAGCGTCCCGTCCTCTCCCCCTCCTCATAGAATGCGGCCTTGCTAAAGAACCATTTTCTCTCCGCAGTGGAGGATCTCAGGCGGTCCAGGGAGTCCTGGGCCGCGATCCATGCCTCCCTTGTGGAGTCCGTGGGGTCTGTAATATAGGCAATTTCTAGGCTGCTTACCTGGTTTTCCACTTGGTCCCTCAATGCCTGCGAGTTGCGTTTTATACTTTGGATTTCTGCAATGAAGACCCCTCTCAGGTACGCCTTAAAGGCGTCCCATTTGGTCAGGGGGTCCCCATGGTCGTGATGGTCATTGAAAATGGATATTATTTGATGGCCCACTCTCTCCCGGGAGGGGTGTAGTTTGAGCCAGAAGGCATTGAGCCTCCAGGGAGCCCTGGGTAAAGTAGAGCGTGGACATGTAACTAATCTTGCCACTAGAGGGGAGTGATCCGATACCCCCCTGGGATGGTACTCAACCCCAACCACTGCATTAAGGCTGTTAACCGACTCTATACATAAATCTATTCGGGAAAGGGAACCATGTGTCTTAGAGAAGCAAGAGAACTGCTTGGTGTTGGGGTGTCTCAGATGCCATATATCCATCCAACCCACCTCGACTAGCAGACGGCTTAGCACTGTGCCCCATCCGCCCATCGGAGCTGTGGCCGGAGGGTGTTTATCCAACTGTGGGTGCATATACCCGTTAAAATCCCCCATTAGCAGAGTAGGTACATCAGGCTTATCCGTTTGGTATGTCAACAGCAACTGCAGGACCTCTCTAGAAAATGGGGGGTATATAAAGGAAAGCCATAATAAGAGTCATACCAGACAATTTACCATATAAGAATACATAACGACCCATAGAGTCTATTTCAGCATCTATTTCCTGGAAGGACAAGGACTTATGTATCAATACACTCACACCGCAAGAGTAGGCAGAGTGAGTGGAGTGATAGGCCATGCCCACCCATGCATACCTCAAACATGTCACCAAGTCTTTTGTAAGGTGTGTCTCTTGAAGAGCCACAATCGCTGGGTGGAACTTTTTAAGGCATGTAGAAATCATAGTCCGCTTTAACGGGTCCTGTACCCCTCTAACGTTCCAGGAAACTATCGATGTGGTAGCCATTGTGGAAATCGAGTGTGGTAGATGACACCGGGCATGCCCGGTATCTCAGTTCCTTGGGGAGCAATGTCTCTTCCAGCTTGTACTCTGGGGCCAGCAAACAGTTCCGTTGTGGAAGGTGGAGAACGGGGCAGTGGGAATCGTGGTCTTTGGAGTACAAACTGCCATTTATCGACCAATCCGCGCAACTGCGCAACGAAAGTGTCACCCTGGTCTCTTTCGTTTCCGCAGAAGGGAGACGTCAGGTAGTCTAACCATAATGCTGGGGTGATAGATTCCGGCCTGCTATGCTCACGCACCAGGCCAACATAACACTTGCCAACAGGGCAACCAAACAGCTGCTGCCGAGTCCTCAACTCTACCAGATCTTGGACAGTTGTGGATATCCGCATATAGTCCTGGAGCATCTCTGGTGTAATGCCAACAAGAGATCAGAGAATTGGTACGCTGATGGTGAAACTGGTAACAAATTAACATATTGTAAGAGTCCGGAAACTTAGGTATCATATCTCCTTACAGCCCACCTTGCAAGCCCCTAATGGCCTTCTCCCCTTTCGTTCTGGCGCTTATGAGTAGAGTTGAGCGAACCTCTGGAAGTTCGGGTTCTGCTGGTCCGTCCGAACTTCGGGACAAAGTCCGGGTCCGGGTCCGGACGGAACCCGAACGATCGCACGCTGCCTGGTCGTCTTGGGCTTGAAGGTCTCCAAGCGAGTTGAGATGAGTATTCGCGGTCTTGCTTTCCCCTCTTCCGGTAATCCCCGAACGTTCCACCCGACATTCCTCTATACTATGGATTCAAAGGCCTGAGAATGTTATACAATTAAACAATGGTCAAAGTGGTAGTCGCATGGTTAAGAGACTAGAGAACAACCGTAATGTGGTCTCTACGAGGTCCTGATATACGCCTATAGGTGTTGACAGGTTCTAGACCATCTCAACTCCTGAGCCGTCGTCGACAAACCAACGGGACAACCGTTCACAATACAACCGGACCACGCA
>BLSH010319912.1:74098-92823 GCA_018402905.1 Glandirana rugosa | reverse complement strand
CAGTCAGATCACTCAAAGCATCAGTATGTGAAATCTGAAATTACTCCCACAATATGATCGTTGTGTACGATCCCACAATCTGATCGTTGTGTACGAACGTACAATCGTTTCGTTGGACAGAGTTTAATCTGCAAATCTCCAACTCTAAGCAGCGGTATTTGAAATCTCAAATTCCCCCAACAATCTGATCGTAGAGCACGATCGTAGCGATCGTTGTTCTATGCAGAGCTTGATCTGCAACTCAAAGCAGCGGTATGTGAAATCTCTAATTTCTGCTATCTGTCCTCAGAGCAACAGCACAGACAGCAGTAGTAAAGTAATCTATCTCAGGATGCAGGATCAGGTCTTAAAATGGCTAAAATCTGTCCCTCACGCCGTCAGCTACCTTTCCCTATACTAACCCAAGGAGCATGTGACTGCAGCACTGTGACTCCAGCTTATAAAGAGGCTGGGTCACATGATGCACCGGCCAATCACAGCCATGCCATTAGTAGGCATGGCTGTGATGGCTTCTAAGGGCAAACCAGTGAAACGCTTGTTGATTGGCTGCCCTGTTGCTTCTCAACACGTGGAGTAAAATAGCAGAACCCCGGACCGAACCCGAACGATTTTTGAAATGTCCGGGTCCGTGCCACGGACACCCAAAAGTTCGGTACGGACCCGAACGTTACAGTCCGGGTTCGCTCAACACTACTTATGAGGAAGGTTTTGTTCATTGTGATCCAGCCAGGCTGCGGCCTCTGACTGTTACTTGCAGTTTAGCTGGGTAGAGCATGGCATACGTTATCTGGAGGCGTTGCAGCCTTTGTTTAACATCAGCAAATTTTAGCTGTTTGCGCTGAACTTCAGCCAAGAAGTCCGGGTAAAAGGAGACTCTATTGCCATTGTATTGAATTGCTCCCCTTTCCCTTGCCAGGCACAGGATCACTTCCTGACCCCTGTAGTTTAGCATCCTGGCCAGCATGGATCAGGGTCTATTACTGGGTGGTAGTGGTCGCGGTGGGGTGCGGTGGGCCCGCTCAACAGCGAACAGGGAAGAAAAGGCCTCCCTGCCAAAAACCTCCAGCAGGCAGTCCTCTACAAAGGCCGTGGGGTCCCGGCCCTCAACCTTTTCAGGCAGGCCCACAATACACACATTGTTCCGCCTCAACCGGTTCTCGATGTCATCAGTTTTGGCGGTATTCTGTGCGGCTTGTTGTGCTGCGGCCCTGGTATCCCTGGCCAGAGGGGGGATTTGGTCTTCCAGGTCGCTGATTCTACCCTCCGCGGCCATTGTGCGCTCTCTAATTTTTTGTAAGTCCTGGCGTAACAGGGAGACTGATTCCGCCAGGCCCCCCAAACTGTACTTTAAGATCATCTACTGCCGCGGTACACTTATGGACGACAAGCAGAATGTCCGCCAGTGTAGGCTGGGAATTCTCTTCTGCGGGTCCCTCTGCGCTGTTGGGGCTCTGCCCCAGTGAAGCCTCCAGAGGCAGTGTATCATCCTGTCCAGTCCAAAGGTTGACTTAGAGGGCAACAGGCCCAGAGGTTCTGGAACCCTCCTTGCCAAGGAAAGAACTATTCAGACTATTTATTACCTCTCCAGACATCTTGTGGATGCTCCTCTCCAGGGATGGGCTAAGCCATGATAAACATTCTGGTTGGTCACATGAATCTCCCTCCCTATTCTCTGGGAGGGGGAAACAATTACACTCCCAGCCTATGAAACTCTGGACAGACAAATACAAAAAAGCACTGCTCCCTTGACTACACAAGGAGCCAAAAGCCAACTTTGCCTAGCATTGTACACCAGGAGGGTGCTGTATACAAGATTAGTAATGGCCACGGAAGCAAATTTCAAGTGGTAGTATCTGGGGCACATCCCTCCCCTAGTTAAGCACTAGTCATTAGATGAAGAAGTGGGGGAACCCATCCAAGAGAACACATTTCCTCACTTTAAGGGGACTTTTTCTCAGTCCTGCTGTGTTTCCATGACAGGAAATAAAGGGAAATGTCTGCAGTGAGGCACAAATAGCAAAAAATAAGCTGTTAACGCTTTTCAGTTTTTAGTACTATAGCCAAAGCTAAAAAGGGTTTGGCTAAACATACACATTATATACTGCTTCAGTGTTACATATTGTTCTGTGCCTTACCCTGCTTAATACTTAGTAATAGAAATAAATAAATAGAAGGTAAAGTGAAAAGTTTGTCTCTCTTTGAGCTATAGCTGACTGTACATGAACTGTGTGACAATATGCGAGGCGAAGTAGTAGACGGACGCTACCTGACGCCTTGTATGTTTATGTTGATTGGATTAAGCGGAGTCGGCTTTTACCAGCCATCATGGCAGGGCTGGTTCCAGTCCAGAGTTTGTGGTCCACTGGAATCCACCAGCAGGTGGACTTAAATAATCAGGAAGAGATCTCACTTGAGCTCTGGCCTGAACCTCAGAGAGGGATCTGAGGGAGCTCTGTGTGCTGTTTTGGACTTTAAACCAAGGCTTGCATTTTGCTTATGTTTTGTGGGTGTTGGGGGCCAGCCCCACACCGTATAGTGAGGAAACGGTACTGTTTAGTTTAGCGCCGGACGGCAAAGACTTTTTTTCCTTTTTTGCTTTGCTTTCAACCTGCAAACTTATTTATCAATAAACCTGGCAAGCCACCAGATTTTAAGGAAAGTTGCCTGCACGCTGACTATTTTTCTTCTGGAAAGCTTATTACCACAAGCTAATCTCCCACAACTGTTAAAGACAAGAGTTTTAAGAGCTACATCTATACATATTTGATAATTGGTGTCCTTTTTTGTAAGTCTTCCTGATTTGTACAGTAATTCAGTTTGAAATGATGTCTGTACTTTTCCTCTGTGTAGGAGTTTTTTTTTCTAATAAAGACCAGTAGCTGCTGCTCTCTCAGGGTGACTAGTCTTGTATCCAGCCCATGTATCTTTCTAAAGGCAGTCTGTAGGCCTTGTTCACACTTAAAATACTGACTCTTAACAAATGCGCCTATGACATAAATACGAGATGCTTGTTGAGCTTCGCGCACGTTAAAAATGCCCGTTTGATGCATGATAAAGGTACACTTGGGATATCTATTTTTGGCTGTTGTGGACAAGGCCTAACGTGCCGCAAACGCATCACAAACATGCTGCAAATGAGCGAGAGCGCTTTTATGGTGTGTTACCATAGACTTGAACACAATGGGGTTGATTTACTAAAGCTGGAGAGTGCAAAATCTGGTGCAGCTCTGCATAAAAGCCAATCAGCTTTCAGGTTTTATTGTCAAAGCTTAATTGAACAAGCTGAGATTAGAAGCTGATTGGCTACCATGCACAGCTGCACCAGATTTTGCACTCTCCAGTTTTAGTAAATCAACCCCCATGCTTCAACTCCTTCCAAACTCCACAAGAAACTTGTAAAGCAAAGTGACTCAACACTATTGCTTTATGTTTTATTAGTATGAAATGTGCTGTCCATATTATCAATTGCATAGGAGCTTGAGGAGTGTTAAAAACACACCTCCCAAACTCTTGCTTTCAATGCCAGTGTGAACAAACCTTAGTTAGTGAACCTGCAGGGTCCAACCCACAGCTCTCTTCTCTGCACATGCTTTGTCCAGCACAGTGATGATGTCACATTTACAAGGCAATATCTGGGTTTACAAAAGCATTTGGTAAAAAGGTAACCACGAAGTGCTTGGAAGAGCAGAAAACTGTGATCACTCCTCAGGGGCTCAGTTTTCTAACAGTGTTTTAAACATGACCTTATTTGGCCTAAAATATAGAAAATAATAATCTGAAAAGGTTTTTTTTTAACATGTTTAATCACCATTACTTTTGATAAGGATAAAGCTAGTCAAAAACACTGTATGAACTTTGTCTGGTTCCTGGGAAACCAGGGTTCCCTGTATGCTGCCTCCCGCCAACACTCCTTGATTTAAAAATTGAAAATTGTCAGATGAACAGTGCCCGCATCTAAAATACAATAGCCACAGCAGGAAATGTATCCATCCATGGCTGAACAAAATAAATCTATATGTGTATGCCCAGCTTAAAGGCATTACAAACGTATCTACCTGCATCTATTTTTTTTCACCTGCATAAGATGTGCATTGATCATGTCGTTTTATGGACTCAGTCGTTGGCCTGTAAACACAGCCTATGGTAGAGTAAGGCCTCATGCACACAGGACATTTTTTGACTGTTTTACAGCTGCTGTTGTTAGCTGCAGACATTTCTACAGTGAATAAACCCTCCATCATGTTATCCTATGTGTTCATGCACACATAGGCTGTTATCAACTGTTTTTAGCAGTGACGTTTTTGAGCTGTAAAAAAAACCCAAGACCAGTGGGTACTGAGAGACTTTTTTCAGCTGTAAAAACGTTCAAATGCTCAAAACCGCTCAAAAACGTGGCTCAACATCGATCCCCAAGGTTTTTGGATGTTTTAGATCAATTGAGGAAAAAAAAAATGCTGGCCCTTTAAAAAGACAAAAAAAGCGAAAAAAAACGTGCAAAAATGCCGGTAATATAACGCTAACAACAGCTGAAAAATATCACTGATAAGCTACTGGTGTTTTTTGGACTTTTTTTAACATCCTGTGTGCATGAAACCTAAATCATTACATTCATGTGTCAGAAGTTTCTGTTTGTGATGATGCATGGCACTGCCCAGGTTAATGTATGGCTTCTTCTGTAGTGTAGAATTTACACTTCCTGTGAAAAAAATTACATATCACACAATTCCTGGATCTCTCAGTCTAGTGGTCTGCAGGTGAAAGCTAAATAGTAAGTAGATCTCACACAGACACAAACAGAATTAACATAGTGTTTACCATGCAGTGCTTAATCACAAATATTTGTAATGCAGCACAGAGGAAATGGAGGAAATGGCGAGTCATGTATTGCCTCTAAGTCTGTGCTTTTTGTGGATGCCTCATACACATTATATAATCGCCTGATCTGCATGACAATGGCGAGTTAAAGAGACTGTTCTCTGATGTCTATGGGCACCTTTAGGCTTCATGTACTCTAGCCTACACTGGCAGCTCCTAAATTTGAATTTAGGAGCTTTTGCCGTTTTTTTGGCCAAAAACTCAACTCCTTAAAAAGCCTATGTGTCAATATACACATAGGCTTTTAGCAGAGTTTAACAGCTGCCTTGTTTAGGTGAGCTTCAACCTCCCTCTCCTGAACAAGGAAGAATTGCGTTTAGGATAGGAACGTTTTAACCACTGGAAAATGCAAAATTCAGAAAAATGCTGCAAAAACGCGGTGCGATTTTGCAGCATTTTGCGTTTTCCGGGGGCCGCGGTAAATGTAGGCCAGTGTACATGAAGCCTTAGAGTTTGCACATAATTCTTGCTTTTACCAGTACTTCTTAGAGTGAGCCCAAATGTATCTTAATATCATTTAATAATATGTTTATCTTCTGTACCCATCTATGCACAATACACTTCTAAAGGAACTGCAACTTCAATGCTTGTGCAGTGATAAAGGGGTGTTTGAGAATTTTACTCCAATGCTAGTTTATTCAGTTAACTTTTGATTCATTCACATCATTTTGATAAGATTTGTCATTGATTTTTTTCACCAAATAAAAAATTGCTTCAGAGAATAAATATGGATTGCACAGCTAGATACCTGTAGGCATTAAAAAAGAATCAAGTTTGCTTGCATTTTATAATAGTATCTTAGATACTGATGTTACACTAGGCATATAGCAGTTACAGTAATATGTTTAAACACATCATATTAATTTCACAGCATCTCCAGTAAATGTAGTAACTGCTTTCCCTTAAAATGAAATGTATCTTATTGTAATATGTCTTATTAAGGCACAGACTGAATTTTAAAAACTGCAACCATAATCTGGTATCATTGTTTTAAAACCAGCAACTGGCTTTCAAGTAAAGGGAATCCAAGCGGCTCTACAGTTGCCAGATCACTTTTACGGTGCTCAGAAGGGAGCCCCCTCCCACTGCCTATCCCCATTTCCAGGTTCTCCTGTTCCACCGGGGAGTCCAGGACCACTGCAAGCTGTCAGGTTGGCTGAGCACATAGAAAAAGGAGGAACATTTGTTCCCCCCCCCCCCGTGACGGATCCTGGAAGTGATGAGGATTTTATCACTTCCAGTCTTGTTTCTTTTCTTACTGGGGTCTAATATTGGGTCCTTTTTTTAGCGGGTCTAATAGACCCTAGATCTCTCAATAAAGAGTGCCTGTCACTGCTCAAGCTATCACAAGGGAGGTTGTTCATCTCTTGTGATAGCAATTAAGTCACTATATATATATATATATATATATATAATGTATAAAAATAAAAATAAGATAAATAATAATACAAAAAAAAATTATAGCACCCCCGTCCCCCTGTGCTCACATGTTAATGTAAACATGCACATAGGTCCCACCTGCATATGTAATCATGCATCACACTTGTGAGGATTTACTGTGAATGTCAAAGTCAGAGCGATAATTCTAGTGCCAGAGCTTACATTTAACTCTAAACTAGTAAGCTGTAAAGTCTTTTTGAGATTTTGAGGTTTTGAGGTAGACATAGGTGTGCACAGCTTATTACATTAGGGTGTACACCTTAAAGCTCAAACACATGCATGTGTATATATACTGACGGTGTCAGTAGAGCAGTGGATGGTGTCAGTAGTTTTTATTCGTATTAGTTTATTTTTTTATTATTTTTTACAATGGTTTATTTTTTATACAATATTTGTAGGAGCCCCATTAGGGGGCTTTGGAGAAATATCAGGGGTTTAAACAGGGGGAACATGTGCCGCACAGGGTGATTAGGGTGTTCCCAGGTATACCCTGTGTGCACACCTATGAAGGTAGAGTAGTTTGTTGCAATTTCACGGGAGTGTGAAATTTTAACTCTTCATATGTTTTGTATCTATTTACTCAGCGCAGCATAATCTTTTATACCTTACCAAAACATTGGGTTTTATGTTATGTTCAGGTGCACTAAAATGCATTGAAGTGTATTTTTTTCTGAAAATTTGCATTTGATAAATGTCTGCAATACCACTATTTTATGCTCCAGAGCATCAGCTTTCAGAAAAAAAAATATAATGTTTTGAAGCAATTTTCTAACAAAAAATGCAGTTTTTTTTGTAATCCTCATGGGCCCTCACCCCTAGGGATTTACTTGGTGTTAGTGAATAAAAGAAGGTTACTGTTATGGGAATTAGTCCTCATTCACACAGGGTATTAGAGTAAACAAGCTGAAAAGGCAGTACCAACACCAGGCAAAAGCAGCTGTAAAAACGTGCTTTTAGTAGCTTTTTAATGCGCGTTCAGCTGCATTAGCTTTAAGCAGTGTTTCTCTGCCTCTATTCAAAATCAGTGGTTCCCTATGAGAGCCCATTGATTTGAATAGAAGAACCGACAAGGGGAGAATACATCACCGGAGAGGGGAGAAGACCGGAGGGAGAAGATACGTTGGGGCTGCTTTAATAAAGGACTGTCAAAAACCTGTGTACTGTTTTTATTTATTTTTGACACCTTTTTGGGTGAATGAGTAGGGGTACAATGCACCACTTCCTCATTCACATAGGGTGGAGGCCGGGATCTGGGGGCCCCCGCCTTAAAGGGGGATTCCAGATTCCGACAAGTCCCCTGCCTGCAGACTCCCACAACCGCTGGCCAGGGTTGACGCTTGCTCACCCCCACCCCTTTCCTCACCTGCCGGGCTGCATGCTCGGATAAGGGTCTGGATTTTTGGGGGTGAGCTCACGCAGTTTTTTTGCTCCCCTCAAAATCCATATTAGACCAAAGGGTCTAGCATGGTCTAGGTGTGGGGGCCCACGCCATTTTTTTTTCATGTTGGCGAGGGGTTCCCCTTCAAGATTCTTAGGGCACAAGTCGCACCACAAGTCAAATCATCATGATCCAACTTGGATGTGACTTCTATTCAAATCAATGGCCTCTCATAGGAAACCATTGATTTTGGCATATCAAAAAAAACTCTTGACGTGGCTTAACACTGTATTCAGCGTTAAGTTGTGTTTAGCAGCCTTTACCAGCGTCAGATGTTTTTACAGCTCTAACTCCGGTCCTCAGAACGCGCTGGCCCTGGATTTTTTTGCAGCTTGAAAATGCTTATGTCACTTAGAGCTCCTAAAAGCCTGCATGAGGCCATAGAATAAGATGGAGAGGCATTTTTAAGCTGAAAAAGTCTAAAGCTGGTAAAAGCAGCTGTTAAAACTCCCTGTGTGCGCGAGGCCTTAATGATAGTTTCAGGTTTTTGGAAATCACCTGTTACATTTTGGTTTACGTGTTACGGTTAGGCACTAATTTATAAGAAAATATTGAATATTATAGACAAAATATATATGGATAGATAAAAGATATGTATACAATATTGTTTTGTCTGCCTTCCTTTTTTGTAGGTTTCATTTCCTGTCTAATGAAACCATTGCCACAGTAATCAAGAGAAATCTCTTTAATAGAGCAGTAAATCCCAACTAGGGTTCTAATCCTTTCACACTACAAACCAAAAAAAGCATGGACATATACTTTACATTTTAGAATTCAATTGAGGTAATAGCTGCACTCATTTTTAACCCTAAAAGCCCAGGATAAGGAACACCAAGCTCTGGGTTCTTGTTGATAAAAATCAAAGTGCCAGCAAAACAAAACTGATATACTGGCACCTAAATGTGACTGTTCTTTTCTCTAAATGTTAGTTTATACTGTTCTCTTTTACAACAAGTGTACTTTAAAATAGTGATACATTTTATTTATGTATTTATTTTGTAATGATGAATAATACATGTTTGATTAATGTCTTTGTATTTGTTATTTTGTCTATTGCTATAATATGTCATTTCCCAACTAATTAAAGTTGCTATGGAGATAAAGCTGAAAACCTTTCTGCCCAAATTCATGGTGCTGCCATGTCAACAGCATAAGCCTAATTCCTTTCCCCCCAATGAGTTTAAATTTCGTAGATTTCTTTTCTCATAGTTACAGGGAAAAACAAGTTGCTGCTTGTCACTGTGGTGATTGCTTTGTTCTGATCTGATGTTACATTCTGATTGGATGTTTTATTATGACATTGTACGGGCTTAAAACTCTTATTAGTTATTTTCAGCACCAAGCAGATAGGACTAAATCTACTCTGTCTGCTTTGCTGGCTGTTTTCATAGAGGATTAAGGAAGATATATGTGTTACTTTTCGTGAGGCCTTCATAATTTTGTACTGCATTAGTAAATGAATTTCAGATTAAAGTGGTTGGGATTTCCACTGGATACGCTTAAATTGTAAACATTGTTAATCTCTTACTTCAGTGGCTGTGATTGGTCCTTTAGTTCAGTATCCATTTTTATGTTTCATTCTCTAAACATATTAAAGAGGGAAATTATTTTAATCCTCTGAGGTTCTCAATAGGGTAACTTTCATTTTATTTTATACACTCTATATACAGTATACTTAAATACTTTTTCCTTACATTTAAAACAGTAAGTGAAATAGCAACACATTACTGGAAAAGTTGGTAACTAAAAAGTTCAAATTGTATAGGGGAACCCAAGATAAAATTAAATAGAGCAATAACATAATACAATTTTACTATGTAATCATAACACAGTTTCCTTTTCTAGACTCTGAAAAATACATATATTTAGTTTATCAATGTTACAAATGCTTCTTTTGAGATAATACTTGATACTAATCAGTGAGCTAGAAATGCTAGTTTGGCAAATATTGCAACTCTACCACAAAAAAAAGTTCAACTGAATTACCTTATTCTGGGTTCTGTCCAATCCTTTGCAAACCAAAACCCAGGCAGAGTTGCTGGGTGTGTACCTTCCAGTGTTTTAAATATTAGTACTTCTTAGCATGGGGCTTTGGAGTTTCCCTTGGTTGAAGAGTCAAAAGCTGAAGAGTTAAGATATAAAGAAAGCAGAAGTAGGCTATTTAAAGGGTACCTCATCCATTATCAAACATTATACCAAAAAAAAAGACCTAATGTTACTGGTCTACTGGTACCAGAGAGGAATGGCCACACATTTTTAATACAACATATAAATGTTTATTACAAAAAATATTATTAAAAACATTTATAAAACTATGAAGGAATACTCTAATTCAACGATGTTGGCCATATAATAAGTCTACAAAAGTAAATCTTTGCTATATGTTACAAGAGGTCAACACATTTCACATCTAACCACTTTCTCAGGGCATCAATTTCTTGGCAGTAAAGAACATTGGCACATCACCTTATGATAATGGAACAAAGATGGTGGTATAGTGTGCAGTGCAAACCAGATATTTTGGATGGTATGGCAAATTAAGAGTATGACATATAGCGCTCTGTAAAGAGCAGGGATAAGATTTGAAAATTGAATGTGAGCCACTTGGAAAAATCACTATATCTGGTATAAGAAGATATTAAATCATATTCCAATACCCTGTCCTCCACCAGGACCAAACAATCTGTATTCATAAGTTGTTACTGGAGGATTCCTCAAAGGAACACAGCCATTCCTCCCGCCATATGATCATTAATTAGTATATTGCTCAATGTATGCAGAAACCATATGACAGTCCAAGAGATAATATCCAACACTTGTGTCCCACCATCTAAGTTGAGGAGCAAAGTCAGGGGTGCCCAAACACTGGCCCACGGACCCACCACCTCCTGCTCTGGGATGGCAAATCCAGATTTTGGATTCCCAACCCGCCATCCCCGAGCATCAGAAGAATGTGAAGAACGGAGCCAGTGCTAGAAGAAGCTGAGCCAATGCTTCCTGTATAGTGCTGGCTTCTGTCACAAGCAAAGTGATAACAAATGTACTCTGCCCGTGACAGGACTGATACAGGAAGCATTGGCTCTGCTCTCTACTGCAGCTGCATGCTTCCTCTAGTGCCGACTCCTGTCACACTGATGATCGGGGATGGCCAGCAGTACCCAGCTACAATACCCACCAGCAGTACCCACAAGCAGTACTCAGCAGCAGTACCAGCCAGCAGTACCCACCAACAGTGCCCACCAGCAATACCCAGCAACAGTACCCACCAGCAGTACCAGCCAGCAGTACTTGCCAGCAGTACCCAACAGCAGTACCCAGGAACAGTACCCCTCAGCAGTACCAGACAGCAGTACCCACCAGCAGTACCCACCAGCAGTACCAGCCAGCAGTCCCAACCAGCAGTACCTACCAGCAGTACCCAGCAACAGTACCCACCAGCAGTACTAGCCAGCAGTACCCACCACCAGTACCCACCAGCAGTGTCAGCCAGCAGTACCAGCCAGCAGTACCCAGCAACAGTACCAACCAGTGGTACCCAGCAACAATACCCACCAGCGGTACCCGCCAGCAGTACCCACCAGCAGTATCCGCTAGCAGTACCTACCAGCAGTACCCACCAGCAGTACCCATCAGCAGTATCCACCAGCAGGACCCACCAGCAGTACCAGCCAGTCGTACTAGCAAGCAGCACCAGCCTTGGAGGACAACCAGCAGCAGCCACCAGCCATACCCACTTGTGGGACAGCAACAGCCAGCAATACCTGCAGGAATCCTGAGGAAGAAGTGAAGATTGAGGTCAGTTGAGGTGCAGGTACCGCAGTGCATCAATGTGAAAGCAGACATAGGCCCCTTTGACACAATCGGTTTGATCGGGTCCACCTGTCTGTTTTTTCAGACCCCCCATTCATCTCTGTAGAGCGGTAGATGTAAAATGACTTGTGTCCGTTTACACCTGCCTATTTACAATCCGATCCACTTAATTAAAAAAGGGGGAATAAGTCCACTTCTGTCTGGGCAGATCAGATCGGAGGGCTCGTAGAGTAGAGTGGGCTGTGTCCGCAGAGTGGACACAGGCCTGTCATCTGCCCACTCCACTCATTGTGGACTGTGGCCAGTTACCAAGTTGCTAAAGTGGCCCTCGCTCCTCAAAAGTTTGGGCACCCCTGACTTAAGTTATAGCTAGACTTAGGATCAAGAGGTAGTAGGTAAAATTTAAGGGTTAAGGGTTTAATTGTAAGGTTAAGGTTAAATGTTAAGTGAAATGTTGTCCACACATTTAACAATCTGTTTGCACAATTCAAACATCTATCAATATTTACCAGCAAATATGTATTATAAGGAGTTACTCGTTTGCATAGCAATTAAATTGTTTGTAGGTACTGCTCAAGCTCTAAAATGAATAGCTCAAAGGCATATTGTTCTGCTTTAAGCATAATCTTACATACACACCATCATCATCATTATCATTAATAAAACTATTTTATTTTCAACATCCAAAATATACAATATATATATATATATATATATATATATATACATCAACATGTGTGTACTTTCATATCACACTCTAAATTATGTTCAAGGCTACTTCTTCAGTTACTCTACCAAAATGTTTCAGTCTAGATATAACTAAATTATATTACTAATAATAAAAAGCACTCATAATATGTTCTTACCCTGTATGCTAGCTAGTGAATGTTAATCACTGCTATGCCTTTATTGTTAATACAAACAAAAGGTATATCATGCCTTAATTTAAATGTTGAAAAAGTTCAAGCTAAGTTTTAATCAATATAGAGTGGGATTATGGTGGGGAGTTGTTTTTCAAGGGTTGGGCTTGGCCCCTTAGTTTCAGTGAAGGGAACCTTTAAGGTGTCATTATACCAAGACATATGGACAATTTTATGCTCCCAACCTTTTGGGGATGGTCCCTTCCTGTTCCAACATGACTGTGCACCAGTGCACAAAGCAAAGTCCATAAAGACTTGGATGAGCAAGTTTGGGGTGGAGGAACTTAACTGGCCTGCACAGAGTCCCGACCTCAACCCGATAGAACACATTTGGGATGTATTAGAGCAAAGACTGTGAGCCAGGCCTTTTCGTACCAACATCAGTGCCTGACCTCGCAAATGCGCTTATGGAAGAAGAAACACTCCTAAACCTTGTGGACAGCCTTCCCAGAAGAGTTGAAGCTGCAAAGGGTGGGTCAACTCAATATAGAACCCTACGGACTAAGGCTTGGATGCCGAGTTCATGTGTGTGTAAAGGCTGGCATCGCAATACTTTTGGTAATATAGTGCATGTATATATATATATATATATATATATATATATATACACATATATTACACTTTTGTTGCCAGCGGTTTAGACATGTATGGTCTTGGCCACCGTGCTGCAGCTCAGTTTCAGGGTCTTGCCAATCTTCTAATAGCCTGGGCCATCTTTATGTAGAGCAGCAATTCTTTTTTTCAGATCCTCAGAGGGTTCTTTGCCATGAGGTGTCATGTTGAACTTCCAGTGACCAGTATGACAGAGTGAGAGCGATAACACCAAATTTAAAACACCTGCTCCCCATTCACTATTCAGACCTTGTAACACTAAAGAGTCACATGGCACAGAGGAGGGAAAATGGCTAATTGGGCCCAATTTGGACATTTTCACTTAGGTGTTTACTCACTTTTGTTGCCAGTGGTTTAGACAATAATGGCTGTGTGTTGAATTATTTTGAGGGGACAGCAAATTTACACCGTTATACAAGCTGTACACTCACTACTTACTGACAGTGATTGGTTCTTCACCAGAGGATGTTTGGTAAAAGTTGTATTCATTGCTTTAAAATTAGACCCTCTGTGTTTGTTTCTGGTTTGACAGTTTTTTTTTAAAACCGACGACAGGTCACAACTGAGACCTCCTCCATCTAGTGGTGGTTTTTAGGTAATGACCTATCCCAATATATACAGTATATTAATTTTGGATGTCGATACACTTGTTTCTCCCTGAATAGTGAGCCCCCCCTAAGGGGCTCAAAAGCAACACTGTGATATTCAAAATCTACAAAATTAGGTAAGTATTATTCTTAATCAAAAACTAGATGCTGCAATTGTTAAATAATTACAATATGAAAATTTAAATAAAATACAAAAATTAAAATTAAAAGAATACACTTTATGGTGAAAATTAATAATCCGTCAAAGAACATTTGAGATCAATGTCCCTGTTTAATCCCAAAGGTTGTAAACTCTGTATTCTATGGATCCAGCGAGTTTCCATTTGTGATACTGCTTTCACCATGTCTGTTCCCCTCCAGCGGGGCTTTATTTTATCAATACCCCAAAACCTAAGTAAGGAGGGGTCCCTGTTATGAACCAATCTAAAATGATCTGATACGCTATGGGACCTGTAACCCTTTTTTATATTATCTATATGTCCCCCCACAATTTTAGCTAGGGTTCTGGTGGTTCTACCTATATAGAACCCTAGCTATTTTTTAAATATTTTTATTTATGGACTTTATATTGATTTATGGACTTTATGTCATTTTCACGTTGTATTTTATTTAATTTTAATTTTATTATTTTCTGAATTCATCTATGAAGCTGGGTCAGCGCCATACACATTTATTCATTTATTTCACTTGGTACCACTAGTGGTTCTTAAAGGGGCAGCGACTATTGTTTCAGCTTCTCCATAGGGTGACGATTCTCTATATTTTATCCATCAGCTTTTTTTTTTTACATTGATTGACAATGAATCCATCTTGGTAAACTTACTATGGCCTTTTAGGTGTACACTTTGGAAGTTATGATTTCATAAAAAAATGTATAAAGTGCCACCATGTTGGCATGTTAGAGAAGCACAACAGTCGATACCACCAAGACTTCCTCTCTCTCCCTCTTTTTTTATCCCTTAGGCTCCCAATTCATTGGACATCCAGGCAAGAAACAGAAATGTGGGGTATATTATCTAGAATATCTAGCTGCTTTAAATTTTCACTGTATACTTAAATGGCCAGGAGTATAACAGCAGTGGAACTGTAGCAATCACAAGGTTCCATACCTTTATTCCATGATCCAAAAAGTGCAATCATACAGCAGATAGTCACTTTCCTCAGAACAGCATTTTTTTTCATGTGAGCACTGAAGTCACTGACAATGAAGAAAGTATCACCATTGCACTGCACTCGGGACTATACACACATCATCCCTGCATAACTCACATAGTCAAGCTAATTGTTCAAATTTTTAAATAAAATATCCAGGGTTGTCTTGGGTGTGGTCAGGAAAGTATCCACTCTTTTTTGTTGTTCATATACTGCTAACATCCTGAACTGTTGTCATTTCTGCTGTTGATCTGCAGTACCCTAATTTAAAGAAATATCACTCTGCACATACTTAACATAAATAACGAAAAATGGTCAACACTACTGCTGCAGCAAAGTAAGGAGCACATCTTTTTAAAAACAGGAAGAAGCTGTTAATGAGGAATATGTGTTATCTACTTAGGTATTTTGAAGAGGTAACTAGATTAATAAGTAGAAATAATTTGCAGCAATGCAAAAAGACAGGCCAGCCTCAGGGTATGACATAATTCTATGTTGCTATCAGTGACTCATGCTCAGAAGCACTTTAAGAGAGTTGACGAGAGCCAACAGTGTAATATTAATGTTAAGGAGGAGGAAGAGATATTGATTACACTAAAAAAGGCTAGCCACCCGTCTAGCAGACGTGCCAGTAGTGACTGCAATGGTAACAATGACAAAGAATTCCAGAGAGGGCAGAGAACAAGGATATTGTAAATTCAGTCACTATGGCAAATTACTTGTTTTCAGAATAACAAATATACAGTAACTGATATTGAACGTGCTTTTAGTCTTTCATTATTTAACCACTTCAGCCCCGGAAGGATTTCCAGCTTTAGGACCGGAGCCCTTTTTTCAATTTGGCACTGCGCCGCTTCAAATGGTAATTGCGCGGTCATGCAATGCAGTACCTAAACGAAATTTGCGTCCTTTTTCCCCACAAATAGAGCTTTCTTTAGGTGGTATTTGTTCACCACTGCGCTTTTTTATTTTTGCGATATAAACAAAAAAGAAACGGAAATTTTGAAAAAAAATGATATTTTCAACTTTATGTTATTACAAAAATACAATAAACTAAATTTTAGTCATACATTTTTGCCAAAATGCATTCAGACACATGTCTCGGGTAAAAAAAATGCCAATTAGCGTATATTTATTGCTTTGCGCAAAAGTTATAGCATCTACAAACTAGGGTACATTTTCTGGAATTTCCGCAGCTTTTATTTTATGACTGCCTATCTCATTTCTTGAGGTGCTAAAATGGAGGGGCAGTACAAAACCCCCCCAAATGACCCCATTTTGGAAAGTAGACACCCCAAGGAATTTGCTGAGAGGCATGTTGAGCCCATTGAATATTTTATTTTTTTGTCATAAGTGATTGAAAGGTGACCAAAAAAAAAATTACACAAAGTTGTTACTGAAATGATATATTTTTTTTTTAATTCTTTTATTTAAAATTTCAAGTAAAATACATAAAAACATACAATTCAGAAATACAAATCAATACAGAGAACAACTTCAAAATTCATATTTACAACATAATTTACAGAGATTTAACATATTTCTTCCTGGGGCCCCACCCCCTTCATAATAAAACGTCACCAGCCCCTCCAAACACCGCAAATTCCATCAAAAACAATACAAGAAATCTACATAATATTTAAATGACAAAAAAACACATTATATACAGAAACACCCTCAACCACCCACAATTATCATATCATAACTTATAATATCCTATCCCTCCACCCTATCCCTACATCAAACAAAATTTCCTCATCTATCCCTCTTCACTGTCCCTCCGTCACCGATACTGCTCACCCTGTAGAGAAACACAAAACAAACGGTTATTTACAAAATGGTACTATTCATAAATCAAACAAAAAACAGACCACACTATGTAAACCAATGTTTCCACTCCTGTAGCTTCCAGATACTTTTTGCCTTTGTTTCTCCAAATTTCTTGAAATCAATAACAGCGTAATTATAAATTCTTCCACGGACCATGGCCACACAATCTTTTACCTTAATAACTTCTTGTCTGAAAATCAAAACATTCCTCACATCCCATAAGCATTCTTTCACACAATTTACCACTATCCACAGTACCCTTCCCTCCTCCCTTCCTAAGTTATTCAAACCATACACTACCATCTCATATGACATTCTCTTAACCCCCGCCAACCCTTCTACCATTTTTTCCATTCTCTTCCATACTTTCTTTGCAAAAACACATTCCCAAAAAATATGTACAATTCTCTCAATCTTGCTACACCCCTCTCTTGGGCATATTTCACTGTCCACCAATCTCCTCCTCCTCTGAAATTCTCTCGTTGGCAGACACCCGTGTACACTCATCCATGCAATATCCTTCTGTCTATTATCTAGGTCCTTACAGGCCACATTCTTCCATACCTTTATACCCTCTAATCCACTCAGACCCCCAACTTTTTCCAATTCCTCCCTTTCTTCCAAAATTCTTGTCACCTTCTTACTTTCACACCACTTATCTCGCGTCACTTCATATAACTCATTCCTACGTATACACCTCTCAATCCTCACATAAAACCACGGGGCATTAAAGCACACTGGTTTCCTCAAGTCCACCTCGCATAACTTAAGTTTCCGCAACACACTTCCTCCGGCATACCTTACCATACATCCTGCCATACTTTCTTTTCTGCTCAGCTTTATGCACATACTTACGTACTTAATTACCAGAAACCTTTCAATATTCACCAGACCTTTTCCACCATTTGCCACACTTTTCATCACTCTCTCTCTTCGCAATTTCTCCATTTTTGAAGCCCAAAAGAACACAAAACATACCCTTATAATTTGTTTTAAAACTCTATCTGGCGCAGGAAAAACACAATATAAAAATAACAAAATAGGCAATACTACAGTCCTAATAATTAATACTTTCCCTTCTAAGGTCAAAGTCCTTAAAGACCAAAAATCTACTTTTTTCTTCACTCTTGCCAACACATCTTGCCAACTTTCTCTCCCATACAAGTCCTTATCAAATTTAACACCCAAGATCTTCACGCTCCCCTTACTTAGCTTCCAGTCACATTGCTCAGTTTCTTTCCAATCTCCAAACAGCTTACACTCACTTTTCCCCATGTTCACGCTGAACCCACTTGCCGTACAAAAAATCTCTATCAACAATTTCACTCTTCTCAACCCTGCCATACTGTTACAAACTACAGTTACATCATCCATGTATCCAATTACTTTTAAACTTCTTCCACTACTCCCAGGCACCTCTATTCCTTTTATACATTTATCTGCAACTAACATCTTCAGTAATGGCTCAATCACACACACAAAAAGTACAGGTGACAACGGACATCCTTGTCTTACCCCAGACTTAATACTTATCTCTTTTGTTAACCACCCATTCACCAAGACCTTGCTCACCATACCTCTATATAGACATTTTATCCACTCAATCACATTTTTAGATATCCCCATTCTTTCCAATACTTTAAACATAAAATCATGTGATACTCTATCATACGCCTTCTCAAAATCCACTGCCAATACAGCCACTTCCTGCTCACCACCTCTTTAACCACCCCCTCCTCGTCCATACACGTCACGGACCTTCTAGATAATGTCTTTCAAACCACCCAAACTCTCTACACAATACCGACACATTCCTTTCTTTCGTCCTTCACCGACATAACCGTCACCTAAAACTCTTCCGCATACTATCTCATAGTGTACTAAAATACAAATTTCATAACCTTTCTTACCCCTATAGATTTTTACACTAACTCACCTATTTTACAGATATATCTCCATACCACTCGTTCCAGAACCACTTACCCACCAATTGTTTTCTCTATTCATAATTCAGACCCCATTCTGTTCCTACAGGCAACA
>BLSH010319912.1:37177-47243 GCA_018402905.1 Glandirana rugosa | reverse complement strand
CCTCAAATCTCATATTTAAACTACAATGAAATATAAAAAAAATGACACAAAAAGGCTCCTTTAAGAGCATGACATGACCCAGTCAAAAAGTTGCAGAAAAATTGAGTGTTGGTGGTGGCAGATAGGGATGGGTGAACGGTTCAGCCTGAGCATAAGTTCAGGCCAAACTTTCATTGTTCTGTTGTTTGGCGAACAGCCAAACAGGACATTTGACCGTTTGTTTGGCCCCCAGTGTGATTTTGGTATGGAGAGAGATAGAACAGGGCTCTGTTTAGTGCTATTGGTTAGTTAGTGTGCTATAGTGTGCTATTGCGCTTCAATTGTCAGTGTAGAATATTAGTTTAGTGTCAGTCTAGGGATAGTGTGAGTGTAGTGAGGAGGACCATCATTCAGCTTTGCATAGTGTGCAGTTAGAGTAGGGGCAGCTCAGATAGTTTCACTGTAGTGTAGTGAGGCTGTGTCATTCATACATACATTAGTGTATATGTAGAGTAGGGACAGCTCAGATAGTTTCAGTGTAGTGTAGTGAGACCGTGTCACTAATCTATACATTAGTGTGTAGCTAGAGTAGGGACAGTTCATATAGCATCAGTGTAGTGACGGTTGAACACCGTATATTTGATTGTGTTACTGCAAGTTTAACACCATTTACTTCTGTGTGCGTTACTGCCAGTTTAACGCCATTTACTTCTGTGTGCATTACTGCCAGTTTAACGCCATATAGTTTTGCGCATTACTGCAAGTTTAATGCCATTTAATTCTGTGTGCGTTATTGCCATTTTAACACCATATAGTTCTGTGGGTGTTACTGCCAGTATAACGCCATATAGTTTTGTGTGCGTTACTGCCAGTTTAACACCATATGGTTTTGTGCGTTGCTGCAAGTTTAACGCCATTTACTTGTGTGTGCGTTGCTGCAAGTTTAATGTAATTTACTTCTGTGTGTGTGTTACTGCCAGTTTAATGCCATATATTATTGTGCGTTACTGCAAGTTTAATGCCATACAGTTTTGTGTGCGTTACTGCCAGTTTACAACCATATAGTTTTGTGCGTTACTGCAAGTTTAATGCCATTTACTTCTGTGTGCGTTACTGTAAGTTTAATGCCATACAGTTTTGTGTGCCGTACTGCCAGTTCAACGCCATATCGTTTTGTGTGCTACTGCAAGTTTAACGCCATTTACTTCTGTGTGCCTTACTGCCAGTTTAACGCCATATAGCTTTGTGTGCATTACTGCCAGTTTAACGCTACATATAGTTTTGTGCGTTACTGCAAGTTTAACTCCATTTACTTGTGTGTGCGTTACTACAAGTTTAAGGCCATTTACTTCTGTGTGCATTACTGCAAGTTTAACGTCATTTACTTCTGTGTGTGTTACTGCCAGTTTAATGCCATAAAGTTTTGTGTGTGTTACTGCCAGTTTAATGCCATATAGTTTTGTGTGTCACTGCAAGTTTAGCGCAATTTACTTCTGTGTGTGTTACTGCCAGTTTAACTCCATATAGTTTTGTGCGTTACTGCAAGTTTAATGCCATTTACTTCTGTGTGTGTTACTGCCAGTTTAACAAAATATAGTTTTGTGTGCGTTACTGCCAGTTTACCACCATATAGTTTTGTGCGTTACTACAAGTTTAATGCCATTTACTTCTGTGCGCGTTACTGCCAGTTTAATGCCATATAGTTCTGTGTGCATTACTGCCAGTTTAACACCATATAGTTTTGTGTATGTTACTGCTGGTTTAATGCCATATAGTTCTATGCGTTACTGCAAGTTTAACACCATATAGTTCTGTGCGTCACAGTTCGTTTGACGTATTATATTGCAGTATATTATAGTGTATCCGTGGAGTGTGTTTGTGTAGTGTGAGTACTCAAATTAAAGTGCACCAAACACCACTTTACATTGATTAAAGTGCATCTATGTACAGATTTCCACTTCTTTACATTTGCTAATAAGCTGTCTGGGAGGAAAACAAGGAGAGGCAGACGTTCCCATGACACTGTATAGGGGCCAGTAACAAATGTGTCCACAGGCAAAGGTGGATGTGGTGATCAGGACTCAGGCAGGGCATCATTTCCTCTGTTTAGTGAGTTTGCCCATGCTATCCAGCCACAGCATGCAGAGAAGGTGGTAGACTGGCTTGCTAAACCTTCCTCGTAATCTTCTTTCAGGCAAGCAGAGACAAGTGTGCAGCCCCCTACAGTTGCTAGAGTGGATAAACCTGCCTCCTTGTCCACATCTATTCCTGCCATAGCCCCAACATCAGCCATGGAAGAGTCAGCTGACTTATTTTATCCACAGCATCAGCCACTTGCTCCTTGATGATGCCCAGCCATTACTGGATTCAGATGTAGGTTCTAAGGTTGAGGATGACAGGAAGATGAGCCTAGAGAGAGGGGAGAACACTGGTAGACTTATTGGCATTCATGTTCCCCCAGCCACAGCGTATTGCCAAGTTGTCTCCAGTGATAATGATGATGATGATGAAGATGGAGGAAATGGAGATGATGATGATGATGATGATAAGGTCACTGATGCAACTTGGGTGCCAGATAGAGCAGAGGAGGAAACTGAAGGTGAGGCGGTACAACCCCAAGGAGGCAGACATCAAGAAAGAGTAGAGAGCAGCCATCCTATTCCATCACATTCTGCAGCTGTTATCTCCCAGCCCACTTCCCAAAGCTGCCTGGGCCTTTTTCAGCACATCTGCAGCAGATTGCACAGTTGCTATCTGCAAACTATGTCTCAGGCACATCAAACGTGTCAAAAACACCAACCATGTGGGGTACCAACAAGGCATTTAACATCCAGCCACTCAGCCCGTTGGCAAGAGCACCTTAAAGCCACACAAAAGGGACACAAATCTGTCCCTTCTCCTCCTTACCCACTTCATTCTGCCACTGCTATACCGACTCATTACCTCTCAGCAGCCTCCACTGACAGGGATGATGGTATAGCACAGGGTGCCCCAGGTCCTAGCAGCACACCACCAGCTGCAAATTTCTCTGCCCCATCTTCTGCAGTGGAAAAAAAATACAGTCCCTGCCACCCACATGCCCCGCGTCTAAATGCAAGCTTGTCACAGCTGTTGGCTCTCCGACTTCTGCCTTTCAGCCTGGTGGATTCTGTCCCTTTCTGTGAATTTGCACAATGTGCTGTACCACAATGGCAGTTTCCCAGTCGCTACTACTTTTCACATGTGTTCGTTCCATATCTCTATCATCATGTGGAAGGGAATGTTCTGGCATCGTTGGGCAAGGCAGTCAACCATAAAATCCACCTTACTGCTGAGACTTGGTCCAGCAAGCATGGGCAGGGGCGATATATTTAGTTCACAGCACACTGGGTAACACTGCTTCCAACTCGGAAGGATGCAGGACAGAGCTCAGTGCTGCAGCTTGTTGTGCCCCTACTTCTCCATAAAGCTGGTGGTGATGATGCCAGACCTGTGAGCTCTACCCCCTCCTCCTCCACCACCTCCATGCCCTCCTCTGCAAAACTGTCCAATGATCATCAGGTACCCCCTAAGCGTTCAAAGGGCTATTCCATGAGTCAGGCTAAAAGGTGCCATGCTGTGCTTCAGCTGGTGTGTCTAGGGGACAGGAACCACACCAGACCAGAGATTCTTGCAGCTCTGTAGGGACAGGCGCAGGGGTGGTTCACACCATGCCAGCGGGAGCCAGGAATGGTGGTGTGCGATAATGGCACAAACCTCCTGTCCACCCTTAGACGGAGAAAGTTGACACATGTGCCATGCGTGGCACATGTCCTCAATTTGGTGGTGCAGCATTTCCTAAATATGTACCCAGGGTTGGAAGATGTGCTAAAGCTGGCCAGGAGAGTCTGTAGCCATTTCAGGCGGTCATACACAGCCAGTGCTCAGTTGGCTGAAATTCAGCAGGAATTCCACTTGGCCGTAAACCACCTGATTTGTGACATGCCCACCAGGTGGAACTCGACTTTGGCAATGCTGCAGCAGCTGTACATGCAGCAGAGGGCCGTCAACGAGTACCTGTGCAAGTACGGCATGACGACAGGCTCAGACCACCTCAGCTTTTTTCCCCACGCCAATGGCTGATCATTAAGGATTCATTCACTGTACTCTCACCACAAGGATGGTGAGTTGTGACAGTGCATGCATCATTGATGCAATCCCTGATGATCCACTGGCTTACTAGGTCATGTGAATAGACCACTGGCCAGAACTTGTCCAGTATGCTACTGAGTTGTTGGGCTGCCCTGCATCCAGCGTGCTTTCAGAACAGGCATTCAGTGCTGCAGGAGGTTTCTTTACTGATCATAGAACGCGTCTGTCTACAGACTCCGTGGATTGTTTGACTTTTATGAAAATGAATCAGTCCTGGATTACCAGCTATGAAGCCCCTGATGCCAATGTCACTGATTAAGTGTTTTTGGGATGTGGAATGTCTGCAGGACTTCGAGGCTGCCTAGCTTTGAGGGTGTTCAATAATTTCATCTGGAAGAATGTGTTTGGTATAGGTATCATGGGCACAATTAACACCCAAAGACCAATTTTTCAACACCTGTTTGACAGGTGCATAACATTGCAATTTTTTACAACAAGGCCAATTCTTGCTTTTATCAAGAGTACCTCTATAGCAGCGGTTCTCAACTACAGTTCTCAACCCACCAACAGGCCAGATTTTAATATTACCTTGAGGAGATGCAGACTAGAATACTGCAATCACGGAGCAGCAAATGATATCACCTGTGATGCATTTCAGTTATCCTGCAAACCTGGCCTGTTAGTGGGTCCCAAGGACCAGAGTTGAGAACCACTGCTCTATAGGGTTACAGTGGGAAGGCGCCACCGACACCCAAAGACCAATTTTTCCGCACCTGTTTGACAGGTGCATATCATTGCAATTTTTTACAGCAAGACCAATTCTTGCTTTCATTAAGAATACCTCTAGATGGTTACTGTGGGAGGGCGCCACCGACACCCAAAGACCAATTTTTCTGCACCTATTTCACAGGTGCATATCATTGCAATTTTTTACAGCAAGGCCAATTCTTGCTTTCATCAAGAGTACCTCTATAGGGTTATGGTGGGAAGGCGCCATGACATCCAAAGACCAATTTTTCTGCACCTGTTTGACAGGTGCATATCATTGCATTTTTTTTTACAGAAGAGCCAATTCTTGCCTTCATGAAGAGCACCTCCATAGGGTTATGGTGTGAAGGCACCACCGACACCCAAAGCCCGATTTTTACGCACCCGTTACTTATATCCAAAGTCAAAGTTACACCAGAATTTAACCAAAACATCTCTAATCCTGTCCCCAGTGCACTACATTGTGGCCTCATCGTATATACTGGTCCCCCAGCTGTTGCTGAGCAAAATAAAGGCAGCTTGCAGGGAAAATGTCATTTTTTGGCTTTATAAATTAATTTATTGCTGCAGCAGATTCTAGACATGTTACAGATCTGCCACTTTACATGTAGACTAAGGGGACCCCCCAGGCACTATATTGGAAGGAATTTTTCATTTTATGCTTTCACTTTAAAGATAAAAAAATCACTGCTCATTTAAAAATTTCGTTTTTTACAAACTTTTTTTCATTGATACATGTCCCCCAGGGCAGGACCCGGACCCCTATAACCATTGTATGGCCAATTACTTGCATATAAGCCTTCAAAATTGGCACTTTTGTTCATTGCCGTTTGGGTCCCATTGACTTTAATGGGGTTCGTTATTCGGGTCTGAACTTTCATGATGTTCGAAAGTTCTGGTGCGAACCGAACAGGGGTCCGTTTGGCCCATCCCTAGTGGCATAACACTGTAACCCCTCACAATAACACTTGTTGGGCACAGGAACGTGCCCTGCTGTTGTAATTTCTTTCAAAAATTGTTATGACATGCCCCAGTCAAACAGCTGCAGAAAAATTGGAACTTAGGTGTTGGTGGAGTCAGAACACTGTAACTATACTGCTTCTATGGGTACCTCCTATCAGTATCTCCTATCAGTACCTCCTATCAGTGCCTCATATCAGTAACTCCAATCAGTGCCTCCTATCAATGCAGTCTCCTATTATTACCTCCTATCAGTGTCTCCTATCAGCACCTCCTATCAGTACCTTCTATCAGTGCAGTCTCATATCAGTGCAGTCCCCTTTCCGTACCTCCTAGCGGCACCTCCTATCAGTACCTTCTATCAGTGCCTCCTATCAGTACCTCTATCAGTGCAGTCTCCTATCAGTGCAGTCTCCTATCAGTACCTCCTATCAGTGCCTCCTATCAGTGCCTCCTATCAGTGCAGTCTTCTATCTGTACCTCCTATCAGTGCCTCCTATCAGTGCAGTCTCCTATCAGGGCCTCTTATCAGTACCTCCTATCAGTATCTCCTATCAGAACCTCCTATCAGTACCTCCTATCAGTATCTCCTATCAGTACCTCCTATCAGTGCAGTCTCCTATCTGTACCTCCTATCAGTGCCTCCTATCAGTATCTCCTATCAGTACCTCCTATCAGTGCAGTCTTCTATCTGTACCTCCTATCAGTGACTCCTATCAGTGCAGTCTCCTATCAGTGCCTCTTATCAGTACCTCCTATCAGTATCTCCTATCAGAACCTCCAATCAGTACCTCCTATCAGTGCCTCCTATCAGTACCTTCTATCAGTGCCTCCTATCAGTGCAGTTTCCTATTAGTACCTCATATCAGTATCTCCTATCAGTGCCTCCTATCAATGCAGTGTCCTATCGGTACCTGCTATCCATGCCTCCTATCAGTGCAGTCTCCTATCAGTACCTCCTATTAGGGCCTCCTATCAATACCTCCTATCAGTGCCTCCTATCAGTACCTCCTATCAGTGCCTCCTATCAGTGCCTCCTATCAGTACCTTCTATGAGTACCTCCAATCAGTGCCTCCTATCAGTACCTCCTATCAGTGCCCATCACTTTCTCGAGACAGGGGTACTTAGGACATTTTTTTGGACTTGCAGGGGTACTTCCCCATAAAAGGTTGAGTAACACTGGTCTACACTAAAGGCATTGTATTATATATATATATATATATAAATATATATATACACTAGGAAGGTACATATATATTCTTACACTGCCTAAATTGACACTATATACTATACAGTGAATTAGCTGTATATAGTCTACACTAAAGGCATTGTAATATATATATATATATATATATATATATATATATATATATATATATATATATATACAGTTGTGCTCATACGTTAATATACCCTGGCCGAATTTATGATTTCTTGGCCATTTTTCAGAGAATATGAATGATAGCACAAAAACTTTTCTTTCACTCATGATTACTGTTTGGAGCTATTTATTATCAATCAGCTCTGTTTACTCTTTTTAAATCATAATGACAACAGAAACTACCTAAATGACCCTGATCAAAAGTTTACATACCCCAGTTCTTAATACCGTGTATTACCCCCTTTAACATCAATGACAGCTTGAAGTCTTTTGTGGTGTTTGTGGATGAGGTTCTTTATCTTCTCAGATGGTACAGCTGCCCATTCCTCTAGGCAAAAAGCCAAATTCTTGGCATGTCTTGAATGAACTGCAAGTTTGATATCTCCTCAGAGTGGCTTAATGATATTGAGGTCAGGGGACTAAGATGGCCACTCCAGAAGCTTCATTTTATTCTGCTCTAGCCAATGACAGGTCGACTTGGCCTTGTGTTTTGGATCATTGTCATGTTGGAGGAGTCCAGAAACTCTTTGCTTTTTATACACACACACTAATTACAAGCAAACAGGTCCCAAGTGAGGATGGTTACCTTTAATAACCATTCAAACCCCTTTGTGCCAACTTGTGTGCATGTTATCAGACCAAACTCATCAGGCTATGTAAACTTTTGATCAGGGTCATTTGGGTAGTTTCTGTTGTCATTATGATTTTAAAAGAGTGATTTTAAAAGAGTGAACATAGTTGATTAATAATAAATGGCTTCAGCCAAACACTTACCACGAGTGAAAGAAATGTTTTTGTGTTCTCATTCAAATTCTCTGAAAAATGGCCAAGAAATCCTAAAATCTGCCAGGGTGTGTAAACTTATGAGCACAACTGTATATATACACTGGGAAGGTACATATATATTATTACACTGCCTGAACAGACGCTATATACTATACACTGAATTAGCTGTATCTAGTCTACACTAAAGGCATTGCATTCATTGCATTACATATATAAAGACATTGCATTATATATATATATATATATATATACACACACACTATGGAGGGCACATATATATTTTTGCACTGCCTGAATGGATGCTATATACTATACACTGACTGAGCTGTATATGGTCTACACTAAAGGCAAAGCAATATATATATATATATATATATATAAAAAAAAAAAAATATATATATATATATATACATACACACAAGGAAGGTACATATATATTCTTGCACTTGTCACTTGCTACACTAAACTGCCTGCATGCTGCTATCTAAGCTCCCTCACTCTCCAAGCTATTAACACACTACATAAAGTGGCTTTATATAGTGTGGGTATGGATTGAGGCTGCTGAGCAGTGATTGGCTAAAGGCATAGTAGAAAAATGCCGGCAACTTGATGACTTCCTTATAAGAACTTTATTGTTGCATCATAGCAGTAAAACATCCATAAATATTGACGTGTTTCAGCCTTAGGCCTTCATCAAAGTATAAATGTATAACAGTAACACACATATATCATGGTATTTTTTAATTGAATGTGCACTGCCTTCCTGCTTTCAGGAGAGCTGCATTTTTGTATATATATGTGTGTTACTGTTATACATTTATGCTTTGATGAAGGCCTAAGGCCGAAACGCACTAGGCTTTATGGACATTTTACTGCTATGATGCGACAATAACGTTCTTATGAGGAAGCCATCGAGTTGCCGGGATTTTTCTACTATACATCTACTATGAATACCACTGGCCAGAGCACCGATCACTCTGCATAACTTATTTGATTCATAGAAGCAGTAGAGCTTGGGTGAGTCTTTTTTCTTACTACATTGGCTAAAGGCACCCTGCCTTTGGCCAATCATAGCTCTCACAAGAGAGCACGCTGTGATTGGCCAAAGCATGCAGGTCATGTGCATGATTTGGCCAACCAGCGGGTGCCATTTCCCCACAAATGGAATGCATTATGGGGTGCCCGAATTTCAAGCAAATGCCCCATAATATTCGGGATGCGTAAACTCCCTATGTCGAGTCAAACATGAGTTTGACTCAAACCGGGGGCCAATCCCTATTCACCAGTTTAGGGCAAATTACATCATTGATTTTTTTTTCCAGCTGTGTTGCCACTGTGTGGAACCCCCCTTATTTAATAAGCAGCATTTTGAAAAAATGACTACACATTCACTATCTCTTACCATATAACCCATCGTAAACCACAGTAGCCTTGTGGTTAAGTGTCCTGAACCCTCCCAGATGATTGTATAGACCATCTTTTGACCAATTTATCATACAATTGATTTGTTTATATCAATATTATTATTATTATTATTATTATTACCTATTTTAGTACCCATTTTAGCCAGTCTTTCATCTCACTTGCTAAAAATGACATACAGTGCCTTGAAAAAATATTCATACAGTACCCTTTGAAATTTTCCACATTTTGTCATGTTACAACTAGAGTTGAGTGAACCCGGACTGTAAAGTTCGGGTCCGTACCGAACTTTGGGGTGTCCTGGACCCGGACCCGGACTTTTCAAAAAAAGTCCGGGTTCGGGTCCGGGGTTCTGGTAATTTTAATATTATTATTATTATTATTATAACTATATTTGTTTAGTTAACATACTATTTAACCAGTTTTCTACCAGATATGTTAGTAGACCCTCCCAAGTCCTGTGAATTGGTGTTCCGATGACACCAAATGCTACCCAATATACCATTCTCTATCACTTACACATCAGTAAAAAAGTTTTACGACGAATAATTTATTCCCCCCAAGGTGTGTCACCGTTGTGTCGACCTTTTTTTTTAGTTACTACATTAAACGGGATTTGACCACTTATCCCTAACCGGGGGCCAAACTCAGTTTGAGTA
>BLSH010319912.1:11128-26736 GCA_018402905.1 Glandirana rugosa | reverse complement strand
AGAGCCAGCTGTTAGGGACAGAGAAGGAGAGTCCATTTAAGGTAAAGAGCTGGCCTGTTGTGGAGATGCTGGAGGGAAACACTCAGGAAAGTCTTTAGCAAATAACTCCAGTGTGGAAGTCATAGAGAAGGTACCCTCTTTCCTGGTCTTGCTCATATGGACTGGTTCTAACCCTTCCAACATCCCATCCACTGAGCAAACAGCTTCACCCAATTAGGAGAGACACCCCAAAGTTTAGACAAGGTGGGCACAGCAAAACTGCCCCATGGCAGAGCAGAGTCTTTAATTCTTAACCACTTTGCCCCCAGAAGGATTTCCCACTGTAGGACCAGAGCACTTTTTGCTATTCGGCACTGCGTCACTTTCACTGCCAATTGCGCAATCGTGCGATGTTGTATCCAAACAAAATTTGCGTCCTTTTTTTGCCACAAATAGAGCTTTCTTTTGGTGGTATTTGATCACCTCTGCGTCATTTCTGATCACCACTATAAACAAAAAAAGAGCAATTTTGCAAAAAAAAAAAAAATTCTTACTTTTTGCTAAAATACAAATCCAAAAAAAAAAAATCTAAAAAAAAAAATGTATTCATTGGTTTTGACCGATTTATATTCTTCCTCATATTTTTTGGGGAAAAAAAATTGGCGTTTATTGATTGGTTTGTGCAAAAGTTGCCGAATTTACAAACCATGAGAATTCATTTCTGGCATTTTTACATTTTTTTTTTACTGGTAATGGTGGCGATCTGTGATTTTTATTAGGACTTTGATATTGGGGCGGACATGTCGGACATTTTTGGCACTTTTTTGGGACCAATGACATTTATACAGCGATTAGAAATTTAAATATCCACTGATTACTGTAATTAACAGTCACTGTCAGTGAAGGGGTTAACCTGCAGGGGAAGATCTAGGGGTTAACTGGGTTCCCTAGACATGCTCTAACTGTGATGGGGCTAGGCTACCATGGGCATAAGAGATCTAACGGATCCCAGTGACAGGGATCAGTAGATCTCTTACATGCCCACTGACAGAGCGGAGAACCGCCGTGTTTACATTGGGGGTTCCCTGTTGTTTCTCTCTGGCAGGTCATCGTGGCTCGCTGGTGGACAGGGGCTCCACCAGAGCCACAGGCACACTCCTGCAGAGTGCGGTGGGCACAAGAGCGTGCTGGCGGCGGCGCACTCCCGCTAACTACGCACGCGCGAATCAACGCTTATATACGGCGATTTGCGGGACAGCGCCACACTGCAGCAGTGAATATGCAGCACACGGTCAGGAAGCGGTTAATGTACTGGCAAAGCTGCAGGAGAACGTGGCTCCTTACATTGTGCATTTGGCCATGCCCCCCATCAAAGAAGATCACACAGCTCATGAGTCATGACTGGTTTGATTCTTGATATGGAGGACTGTCTGCAAATCAGAAAGGTATTTTTTAAAATTATCATATAATAAAAAAATGACCAGATCATTGATATTCAGTAATCTTTGACAAGCTTAATATTACAGGAAGCATGGGACTACTTTATCTAGGATTACTTACACATGTCCCGCCATAAATGTCAGAGTATAGAGATGCTCTAAAAAAATAAAACTCTATATGCTGCATTTACAGTAGTGGTTTTGATAGTAGTATTGCACTTAAGAAAAATAATAAAAAGGACCAAACCATTAATTTGACACTTGTGTTAGACCACATTCAAAACATATTTTATCATGGGTATTTACATAGTACTGTTAATTTACACTGCACTGTATACTGTATCTATTGTACATTCACATCAGTGTCTGTTCTTAAGGAGCTTGCAGTTTGAGGCCCTTACCTCACATGCAAACATACATGGGCCAATATAGACAGATTAACCTACCACCATGTCTTTGCAGTGTGAGAGGAAAACCCCTCAAGCACAGAGAGAACATGCAAGCTCCATACAGGTAGTGTGGTGGTTGGGATTCAGACAGATTAACCTAGTGCTGCAAGGCAGAAGTACCTTTGGGTTTTTTAACCTTTTATGAGGAACCTAACTTAAGATTGTAACTATGCTTATTCTGTGCTATTTTTTCTTAACATTTTAACAAAGACCCTTGTGAATTTCCATGATTGATGGTATGGGACTGGATTTGCTATTTTCTGTATTTATTTGTTCTTTTTCTAAAATTGGGTTTATTTAGCAGAAACATGAACCTGAAATGAAACCAACTATTCAGATTAAAATGTGCAGTTTCTGCTATGATAGCTTAATGTTTTGTGATGCTAATGTCTGCATGTTGCAATGTATTAATTTAATAATATAATCTAAATTGAACTTTTCACACTTAAAACTTTCAACATAAAAAAATGGCTGGCCAGTCCCAATATTCAGACTAATGGCTAAGCAGACTTATTATGTCCAGAATGTCTATAAGAAATCTCATAAAAACATGGAGTGAATAAAGTATCAAAAGGGGGAAGGGAGTAGGGGGAACTCTTGTCCTCTGTCACACAGGTGCTTATTTTCCAACTGTTTGCAGCCTAAATGTCGTAATCAATTGTAGCTTTCTTTTGGAGGAATCCATGAGTGCTGGTGTTTTGCCCTAGTCCAATATGGCAGACCTGCCCTTTCCTGAGTGCTGGAATTGACATCATTGTCGCACCAGAAGTGAAGTCAGGTGTGGGCGGAAGAGCGGAGGATGATGAATTGGGAGGTATTCTCCCTTTTCCCCACTATTCCAGCTGTCATTAATTCAGTTTGATGCAACTAGCTTCATTTTGGAGTTTATGGATTGGCTGAGTGTTGTCAGAAGGTCACTTCCTTTGGTCCTTATAAACTCAGTGTTTGTTTAGCCAGATACTACTGTTGGATCTTGGATGCATATCAATGTGTTGCTGTGGCTGTGAATGCAGGATTTTTTTCTTTTTCCCCTTTTTTGGTATGTACATACACAGCTGTTCCCATTTATTTAGGGAGCCTCTGCACAATATTATGGCATTTTTCTATTTATCCTTTTGTATGTTATAGGAATTTCGATTCATTCTTGTTGCAACCATTCAGGTTAACTCTGTTGAAGCCTTTCATATTACATCTTGCTTTTTGGGGAGGATTTTTTATGCCATCTTTTTTTGCCATGATTGAGACTTTTTTTAAAGTCAGTGTAAGTACCCATATGCACAGAATTTTTGGGTATCTTATTCATTTTCTGCTAGACCTTTTCTTTACTTAATTATACTGAAATTAGGATAATATCCCCAAGGGGTTTTCAGGCAGCAATTAGAACTATTCAAAATTGTGGTTTTGTTCAATGTTTTTATTAAAATATTAAATTTAGAAAGGAATTCTTAACATAAAAACATGAGCTCTGGTTTTACAACAAGGACGTGTCCAAACAGTGCAAGCAATATTGTTTACAAAACAAATAAATGTTGATGAATTTTGCAGAGGATTACATTGCAGAATCAGCCGTATAACTACCCCAATGCGTTTTGACCATTAACATCTTGGTCTTCCTCAGGGGGAATTAACCTCTAAAAAACATCCAAAATGTTTTAGGATCTCAAGTTTAAACACTATAAAAATTTTGTATTTATGTACAAAGTATTATATTTACCGCTAAGCATTGTAGTTCAGGAATAGTCCTAATAACCAGAGATTTAGAATGGTTCAATGATCCAGAAGTCACTGTGGGCCATCCTTATCCACTCAAGGCAGAGACCAGTCTCAGAAGCTTGTGGGAAGCCACACTCACAACTCCTGAGTAAGAGAGACAAGCAAAAACCTATAATCAAAATTAATAAATCATATGTTTGTCCATAATGGTGGAGTTATGGACCAACCCATCATGATTCAAGAATTCAGCTGTTTGGCATATTCTATTGGAGAGAAGGAGAGAAAAAAAGGAAAGAAACAATATGGCACCCATCTGGGGGAATTGCTTCCCTTCCCTTTTCCCTCTCCACCATCATGGACAAACATATAATTTATTAATTTTGATTACAGCTTTCGGGGGACTGCAATGCAAGATTTTTGCCTGTCTCTTTTACTGAGGAGTTGTGAGTGTGGCTTCCCACAAGCTTCTGAGACTGAACTCTGCCTTGAGTGGATGAGGACGGCCCACAGTCTGGATCATTGAACGGTTCTAAACCTCTGGTTATTAGGACTACTCCTGAACTACAATGCTTAGCGGTAAATATAATACTTTGTACATAAGTACAACTTTTATAGTGTTTAAACTTGAAATCCTAAAACTTTTCGGATATTTTTTAGAGGCTGATTCCCCCTGAGGAAAACCAAGATGTTAATGATGGAAACGCGTTGGGATAGCTATATTGCTGATTCTGCAATGTAATCCTCTGCAAAATGCATCAACATTTATTTGTTTCGTAAACAATATTGCTTGCACAGTTTGGGCACGTCCTTGTTGTAAAACCAGAGCTCATATTTTTATCTTAAGAAATCCTGTCTAAATATAATATTTTAATAAAAACATTTTTTGAACAAAACCACCATTTTGAACAATTCTAATTGCTGCCTGAAACCCCCTTGGGAGAATTATCCTAATTTCTGTACAACTATTGGGGTGTGCAGCATATCATCTCTCTTTGAGTATTTTTTTCCCATTTTACTTATTTATACTATACTATTATATTGACCTTTAGGTGATCCACAGGGTCTTTATGTGGGCAGTTTATTGCATACTTGTGCTATATTTGTAAGCTGTCATGTGACTGCCCCTGGTAAAGGCATCCTACATTATGTTATGCTAAATAATTCTATGTATAAGCTACTATACATACATACTGTATATACATTGTAAATCTTTTCTTTTTAATTTGTTTTGTATTTTTGATTTGGTTTATTCACATGTGTTTATGTTACAGATCATACCACTATACCAACCCCTTGAACAGGGTTTTTATAAACTTTAAGCATTCAAGATGTGCTTTACTGTTTAATGGTGATTTTGAATCTTTGTATATTTTCTTTTGCTAGACATGTTATATAAGCTAGATATGTAAAAAACAAAACAAAAAAAACAAACAATAAATATTGTGATAAAAATCCCAGGCCACTCATTTACCTTTTTGATATGACTATATAAGGATGTGGCAATAAAACTACTTTGGGTCTACTTTAGGTCTAATTAAGACTATCAATTATCATTAGTGAATACAATATGTCCATGCACATTTGCTAAAACCCAGAAATGTTATTATCCTCTGCAGTTTTCCGAAACAACAAATGACATAGTTAAAAAAAATCACCATTAAAGTGCCCTATAACTAACATAGAAACATGCAAGTGATCACCACTGGGGGGTCTGTTTATAAAAGAAATGCTGTTAGAATGTCTCAAGCATCTGCTTAGCTGCCAGGAATCATCCAGTATTTTGCCTAGTATGTTTATTTCCAATGGGCGTCGGCTCCAATCAGTGGATATGATGCAGCCTTTTTCTGATTGAGGTATTCCAGAAAAAAATTAAAGTGGGACTTATCTACCCCCTTCCCCACCACCAACTCCAAGCAGAATTGTTTTTCATTTTTTTCTTTATCTATTTTTTTAAGATTTTTTTCCTTAAGTTAAAATCAATTGTGGTCCAATTTGTTCAAACAAGCAAAATAATTATTTTCTGATCCCAATAGGCAATCTGCAAAAATAATTCTAATGTTGCATTAACCCAAAATGGAAAGGTCAGGGTGAGGGTCAAAGTGCCAATAACCAAGAGACCAGCACAGGCTCTGTACCTACTAATTTACTCAAACTTTCAAAAGGTTGTTAAGCAAGAATTATTATTACACGGCTGTTTGATCCTGTGTGTGATTATGTGCAAGTCTGACACAATATAGCCAAAAGTTTCTGGCTTTTCAGAATCCCTTTTGTATCAGAGTGTCATTCATAGTAAGGAATCTGATTTTATTTTATTTATTTTTTTGCCATAAGGAGCCACTGACATTTTTTAGGAAACCATAACCTAAAATTCCTGCATTCCAACTTTGTCTGCTTCAAGTGTTAATAACAAGCTGGTCAATATTTAGTCAGGTTCTTATTTATTTGGAACTATGAATTGGGCACTAAAAGATGGAATTATTTTCCTGTTTAGCTTGTACACAACGTTGAACAGAAATGAAACATTGTAATTCATGAAACACTCAGTTCTTCATGAGGGTGTGTGCTGGAGAAGATTGTCCATATTGTAAATTGTGATGGTAACATCAATTTTTTCACTACAGCACACATTTTGAAACTAATGGAAGGACTGTCAGCTGCACACCATTTAATGAACAAGCTAGTTTGAGCATAATCTAAAGTTTATTGTTGATGCCATGTCACTAAATCCAAAAATGGGGTGATCATATCAACATGTTAAAAAAAGAGTTAGAGTGAGTCTACAGACTGAAGGTTCTGACTTCTTCTATCAATAATAACATTTGCTTTTTATAAATACTTTGGTAACTTTTTATATAGTTACTGTATGTTTAGTGTACAATGTCTTTTGTGTATTCCTCAGGTCAGGTGGAGTTCTTCATGTAAGAGGCATGAATCACTGCCATCAATGTGTTAGTAATAGTTTTAAAAAAAGAAATAAAACATTCTGGGTATTATGTGTTTATGTACTTCCAGTGTTTATGGTGATATATTGTAGAAAATTTAAATTTCAAGTGTAGAAACTACTGAGATTTGCTAATGTCTAGGTGGCTGATTATGTTGATTCTTCAATAAATCCCGACAGTGCGCTACAATTCTGAGTGATTTCTACATTAATGAAAAACGAATATAGAGAAATATATTCAGCTCCTTTTAGTCTATCTAACATATTAGTCAAAGTAAGGTACGACATTCTGACAGAACATATAATACCTATTCAAACCATAAGACATACTATTTTTCTGTGAACATAAACATTGAAATTTTTTCTGTATCTTGGAGTTCTCCTGGCATTTATTAATTACATGTGTGTGGTTGTAAAGCCTACTGTATTATTAAGTGTAGAATAATGAACAAGATAATCATAGTTACATAGTTAGGTTGAAAAAAGATACTATTGTATCCAGTTCAATCAATAATTAAAAAAAAAAATACACACACATAATAAACCTCCATACATACTATCCTATCCTATAGTTGATACAAAAGAAGGCAAAAAACCCCAACAACCAGCATGATCCAATTCACTCTAGTAGGGGAAAAATCCAAATCCCCGATGAGGCAATGGTATGTTCCCTGGATCAAGTACCCCTATTGATATTACCTCTAAAAATTAGCATCCAGTTATATTTTGTGCATTTGGGAATGCATTCAGCTGTTTTTTAAAACAATCTACTGAAATGGCCAGAACCAATTCTCAGGGGAGTCTATTCTACATTTTCACAGCTCTTACTCTTACTTACTTCCATATGTGAAGGTTACATCTATTTTCCTCCAGATGTAAAGAGTTCCCCCCTGTTCTCTGTGACCTGTAAGTGAATACCTTTACATTGAGTTCACGATATGGGCGACTTATATATTTATGCATGTGGATTACATCCCCCTTAATCTCTTCTCAGTTAAGCTAATTTTTCCTCATAACTAGGCTCCTCAATGTCCCTTAGCAGTTTGGTTGTCTTTCTCTGTACTTTCTCCAGTTTGCCGATATCCTTTTTGTGAACTGGTGCCGAAACCTGAACTGCATATTCTAGATTAAGTCTTACAAACGATTAGTACAGGAGCAAAATTATATTATTAAGTCCACGATCTACCAGAACACCCAGATCCTTCTCCACCATTGACTCCCTCAGCTGTTCTCTTTCTAGTGCGGGGGTCAGCAACCTGTAGATCGCGATCTACCAGTAGATCGCGGACAAGTGACTGGTAGATCACAGTCTGGGCTTGCTGGCCTGCCATCCCAGAGCATCAAAAAGAGTGCAATGCAGAGGGACTACTTGTAAAGTGGGAGGTGTAGTAGGGAGCAAGAGCCGCATAAGCCGATGCTTCCTCTGTAGTGCTGGCTCCTGTCAAATGCGCAGTGATACCAACTGCACTCCGCCTCTCACGGCTAGCGGTCTCCAGAGTGGTGCCAGCAGCAGGAAAGAAGAGATCTTCAGGTCAGTGTGAGGCAATAAACTGGGCATAATAGTATAGGGCTGCTTTCACACTGATATGCTGTAGTTTACCCACACCGTGGGCGCAGTGCAGTGTACCTGCAGCTTTCCTTTGAGTTTGCTGCACATAGCTATAGACTTTTATTATATCCTGCTGTTTTATCACCCCCAAACTTTATGTGTGAACGAGCCCTAAGGGTGCCGCTGCCGAATGCAACTAAGGGCACATTCACACGTTCAGCAGGAACTGCTGCTCCTCTGAAAAGCCATCTGAGTGTGTTGGCAGGTGGTGAAAATATGTTACTTCCTCACCCCCTGATTTGAACTCATGATTGCAGTGCAATGCACACGACTGCAACGCGGTAGTATGGCACTTAGACGTTTAAATCAGGTGTGAGGAGGTGACACTGTGCCCCGTCTTTGAATTCTCCATTGTTGTTCAGGTAGATCACTTCCTCTTTAAGGTTGCCTACCCTTGTTCTAGTGTGTATGACGCATGCATGTTTTTAGACCCCAAGTGCATAACTTTACATTTATCAACAATAAATATCATCTACTGCATAGTTACCCAATTAACTAATGCATTGAGTTTGGCTTGTAAGTTGGTGACATCCTGTAAGGACATAATTTTACTGCATACAGTAACTTGATGTCACCTGCAAACACTGAAAAATATGTTTAATCCTTAAACAATCCTGAGATTCTGCAGTATCTCTACCACTCACAAAATAGGTTAGGTCACCTGTATGCATTTCAGGATATGAATTTCAGTTATGACTAAATTTGGTCTTGAAATGTAATAGAGATATGGACCATAGGTAAAATTGTTTATCTGTTATCATGCCTTGATCATCATTGTGAGTACCATAGCAATATATTTTAAACATATATATATATATATATATATATATATATATATATATATATATATATTGTACTGTAAATTAAACATTACATTAAAATTGTTATATTTTTTATTTTACATTGTAATTTTACGTGTGACATTTTAGACAAGGCTAATGAACACTATATTTCTTTTTAAAGAGTAAAAGTAGCTTGAATGTAATCATTACATCACATTTGCATATATGGGGCTCTAATTATTACACCTGATTGTGATCACAAGGAAAATTTTCAGACAAAAATGCCTTCATTTTCCAGTCTTCTGTATTATCATGTTAGAAAGACAATGACATGTTCACATTTTTTTGCTAGAAATCCTTACAGCAGAGGGTTGTAAGTGTGAAAAAGAGATATGCTGTTCCCTAATGGCTTATTACCATCATATTTGCAATTCAGATCAGTTGTAAATTGACTGAAATTTTTAAACACATAGCAGGCAGTTTAAACTAATGATTGTCTGGAGGTTCACATCTGACATGAACTAAGCTTCTGTTCAAAACAAATTGCAAATAATTCCTCCCTTAGAGTCAAAATGTCAAATTTTAAACCTTACATTATGTTAGATTTTGTCAGTTAAATAAAAAAAGTTCTACTCCTGTTAATTGATATATATTTAAAAGTACATGCAATTTTTTTGTTTTTTCTCAAATAAGTTAACTTTCACAACTGTCTAATTTTTATTATTTTCAGATGTCTAATTGTAAAGTATAAGACCCTTGGGGCAGTAATGGGCCCAAGTTGCTTAGCAACCCTCAGCAGGTATCAAAGGATTCAGCCACAGCTGTCCTGCTTCTTTTCTTAAAGCCATCTTATTACTGTTTGTGTTAATCTCTAACTAGGCATCTTATACCAACATGATTTCAGTTGGTTCTCAGGTAATATTAGAAGGCAATATTTCAAACAGCATCCCAAATGTAATGTTACAAGGGTATAGTCCTGAATAATTGAGGAGTGATAGTGTATACATTGATTGGAACATATAGCATATGTTCTGTATGATTGCTGTGTGAATAAATCTGATTATAATTGGTAGTTTAATCAATGTTAGATATATAATGCAAATAATTCAGTTTTTCAAATGTTTAAAATAATCAAATTCCTTATTTTGTTAATAATCAGAAAAATGTAGGCACTGTAACACAACATATGTATTTCAAAAAGTTTCAATAGCTTTTGATTTAGTGTAGCTTTGAATTATACTTTTTTTTAAATATAATTATCTCTATTAACCACTTAAGGACCGGACCTATTTTTTTACACTTGGTGTTTACAAGTTAAAATAATTTTTTTTTAATATAGAAAATTACGTAGGACCCTTAAACATTATATGTTTTTTCAGACACCCTAGGGAATAAAATGGTGGTCATTGCACTACTTTATGACACACCGTATCTGCGCAGCGGTCTCACAAATGCATTTTTTTGGAAAAAATACACTTTTTTGAATTAAAAAATAAGAAAACAGTAAAGTTAGCCCAATTTTTTATATATTGTGAAAGGTAATGTTACGCCGAGTAAATTGATACCCAACATGTCATACTTCAAAATTGTGCCCACTCGTGGAATGGCGACAAACGTTGACACTTAAAATCTTCATCGGCGATGTTTACAAATTTCTACAGGTTACAAGTGTAGAGTTACAGAGGAAGTCTTTTGCTAGAATTATTGCTCTCTCTCTAACGATCACAGAGATACCTCACCTGTGTGGTTTGAACACCGTTTACATATGCGGGTGCGACTACCATTTCAGAGGATACCGGGGTTATAGCAGCTAACTGCTGCCATAATAAGGTCATTCAACGTCAAAAGTACCAACGTATAAGGTTTTTGAGAACAAGTATAAAAATAGAAAATGAGGCAATAAGAAGTGTAAAGGTCACAACTTGCATTACAGCTGGTCATAGGACCACCAAAAATACAACAAAATCAACCCTAATACCTTCTCATTTTCCCAGGACATGTGATGAACTGTATATAGGTAGACTATTGCATCCTATGGAGCAAGGTACAAACCAATGCAGCTATAATAGAGATAATAACCATAATGTCAAATATCTCAGAATGATTAGCGATATAAACATTAATAAATATCCCAGTCTCAAGAAAATGGTATATACACTACTTCATAAGACAGAGATTTAGAGATTTAGATCCAGTTGATAAAACAATTTAACTTGACCATAAAACAGTAATGAATTGAGAACTATTTATTAGTAGCAGCCATAGATATCCAACTACCCCAGACCTTTTCAAATGCTTTGGGATAGCCCTGATTCAAATGCATAACCTGATAAAATGGTAACGCCAAATTTACTAGACCTTTCCAGAACTGCAGTACACTCAGCAGAGTTCTATGTGCCATAAGTCCCTCCACAAGGCCCAGAAGGTAAACAGAGATGAACAAGTAGACAGGGAGAGTTTTAGTTTCCAGAATAAATTTAATGACATCGAGTGGTGGCCGCTTATACAGGGCACAGAGGCGCAGCCCCCCTAATCCATGCCACTAATCTACATGCAGGGCACCGGACGCATGGGTTCCAATTGGGTTTTTTTTTAGAAGCACATGATTAGAGTATAAGGTTTTAATTGGCTTCAAAAATGGTGGGCTCGGGGTGCATTCATCTCTGCCAGCAGTAATGAAATATGTTGATGAATTCGGCAGGTTTTCTGGCCTGGGTATGAATTGGAAAAAATCTATGCTCTTGCCAGTAGACTCTTTACCGGACTAGATACCATCTACATTGTCCCATCTTAAGTTAGTGCCATCTATAAAATACTTGGGCATAACTACAGTATATCTGCTCTCCCCTAGGCGTATATTTCAGACAATATAGCTCCACTACTTTCTAGATTCCAAATTCAAAGTCAAACGTAAGATGATTTGGATGCCTCAACTATTGTACTTTTTGTAAAATTCTCCTGTTTGGATACCCCTCTGGATTTTCACCAAGATTAATAGTATATTTAGACACTTAATTTGTCGAAAGAAAGCCCCTCATTAAAATTGGAAGTATTGCAGTACCCTAAGTGCCCGTTCACACAGGGGCGACTTGCGATCCGACTTGAGTTGCCTCAAGTCACCCCAAGTCGCTTGACATTTGAAATCCCATTGAAATGAATGGGAGCCGTCTTAATATACATGACTGAAGTCGCTCCGACTTCAAGGCGACTTCTGAAAAGGTTCCTGTACTACTTCTAGGCAACTTCTATCCAACTTGTGCCCATAGGATTCAATAGAAGTCGCCTCCAAGTCGGATCCCCATCTACATGGAAGCGACTTTACAGTTAAAAGAATATCATTTATTTTTAGGCAGGCCCCTCCCTCCCTTCTCTGATTGGTCAAGGCAAAGTCGCCTGGCAAAAGTCGTGTTGTAAAGTAAAATATCAAAAAGTTAGGGAAAGACCCCCAACACAAAAGAAGGTCCAGGCACTTCCAAAGGAAGAGAAGGGATAACCCTGCAACATGTATGATCTGTATAAAATTAATTTATTTAAGTAAATAGTGAAAACACAGTAACATTTAGAGGACACACAAATAACAACGTAATCTAAAACAAACACCCCAGGGTGGTTTGAAGCTCAACACATTCCAAATGGAGAGTTAATTACTTTAACAAGAGATCCCAATACGTGCATTTAGCCCAGGAAATCCTTTCAAACGGCGCCGCCACTCAGTAAAGTGTGGCCGGTATCCTAAGGAACATCTGGGTATGTTGCACTTTAGGGTAAATCATGGCATTGGATAAGCACATTTCAAAAGTGACATACAGCCAAACCATCCAAAACAATGAAAACATAAATAGCATCCACTGTAATCAATGATCATTATATAACAGTGATAAGGAATGAATGAATGTTGAATGGTGAACTCCTTAGAAGTGGAGTAAATAGAGTCTATTACAGCTTCAGTGGCAGGCACTGAGGTGAGTTGATCGTATGAAGAGTGGATAAATGAATGCAGTGTGCATTCCAGTACCATATGATTTACTGATGCGGCAATACTGATAGCAGCATAGATAATGTGCCAATGGAAAGTATATAGTGCGGTTTACCTGCACATAGCAATGATGATGAAGTGGTCTTAAACTGTGATTTAGTGCTGGCACTTACGGTTGGCGGATCATTCACAGGTCGAGGATTCGTCCTTAGATTGGATGCATTCAACTCGGATGTAAGACGGCTGTTCAGGGGGAAAGAGGAGAGCACACAGAAGCCATGGCTCTTCACCCACTCGTATCTTACAGCTCCTACGATCCTCACAAAGCGGCGTGGTTAGTGGTGATCACTTCAATAGACAGGTCACTGCTTCCTTAGTCTTTGGTTGCCGTTGATGAGCTACTGGTCCGTTCCGCTCAGCTGATCTGGTGCTGCTGCAACATGGAAGTCCTGGTATGGAGCGGTCAGAGATGAAACATGGTAATCCTCAACGCTGAATGGAGTGGAGCTTGGCTGCATCCATTACAGACGGGAGAACCCCCTGGGGTGCATGGGGGGAAGGGGGGGACGGAGACCGACGCGTTTCATCCGCTGGGTCGCGGATTTCATTAGGGTAATGGGCCTTCGGTGTGCACAGTGTATTTAAGGGAAAATGTTGCCAATCAAATCCACCTCTTGGTCCAGAACCGCCCCACACGCTGATGAGTTAACCCTTATTGGCAAATGGATTAGTCAGGGCTATAGTTTGTGCCAAAGCACTTAAGCCATGATTATTCAAAACCTTGTTAACCCTTATCTCAGCACACAGTACAGTGGATATACATACAGTTTAACATTCACATAAAAACAGGGCAAACATACACTCATCCAGGCAGCTCGAACTAAAAGGAATGAATTACTGGACCAAAGTGGCATTCGGAAAACGAAGAAAGGCACTGGACATACGAGAATTATAACCTCGTTTGGAAGCCAGTGGGAGAAGGTGAGAATGGTTCTCACGAAACATTGGCATATCCTTACACGATGCCCACATATAGAAGCTATTGTTGGCCCAAGACCTCTTTTGACCGCAAAAAGAGCAAGAAATTTGAATGACGAATTGGTTAGATCTGAATTTGTCAAACCAATTAGCAAAAACTGGCTCACCAACTTACCCCCCTTGAAAGGGATGTATCCGTGTGGTAAATGCCATATTTGCAGGTATGTGGAAAAAACTACCATCTTCCATGATAGTTCCGGTAAGAGCACCTACAAAATTAACCAATTCATTAACTGCTCAACAGAGAAAGTCCTTTATATCATCACATGTCCATGCAATAAGATGTACGTGGGGAAAACCAAAAGAGCCTTAAAAACAAGAATTGGAGAACATCTATCCTCTATTAGGGATCCCCAAGATGACTCACCTTTGGCACAACATATGAGGGATCACCACCCGGGAAAATATCAAGAGCTCAAAGTAAAGGGATTCTTGGCCTTACAGCTACCTAAAAGGAGAGGGGATTTCGACAAAGTGTTGTTACGCCTCGAAAAACAGTGGATTTTTAGATTAAAAAGTCTTGCTCCGAGAGGCCTTAATACTGAGTTTAATTTACAAGTATTTTTAGAGCCCTAAGTATCGGATCACCCCATATGGGATAATGTGCCTGTGTGATGTATAGCCATTTTTAGGAGGGCTTACCCAATGAAAACGATTTATTATGTATTGGGTAACCTGGCTATAATATACAGTTGAGAAATGGCTCCTCAGTTGTACCAATCCTGAAAACGATAGAATTACCATCAGAAGTATGGCCAAATATGACCCAGTATTAGTACGTCTACACATCACCTTTATTCAAATAGGGTGATGTGAATGTTTATACTGGATATTACTGGCCCAATAAGGAAAGTGCCATTGGCTATGTTAACTATAAACCAAGCTAATTTCTCTCTTTATATTAATCGTGCTGAAAATGTAAGAAATGGAATTCCCCTTTAACATCTTAAAAATATATATATTTTTTGAGAAACATCAATCATTGGGAATCCATTTTAAACCATCTCTATACACTGTGTGCAGAATTATTATGCAAATGAGTATTTTGACCACATCATCCTCTTCATGCATGTTGTCTTACTCCAAGCTGTATAGGCTCGAAAGCCTACTACCAATTAAGCATATTAGGTGATGTGCATCTCAGTAATGAGAAGGGGTGTGGTTTAATGATATCAACACCCTATATCAGGTGTGCATAATTATTAGGCAACTTCCTTTTCTTTGGAAAAATGGGACAAAAGAAGGACTTGACAGGCTCCGAAAAGTCAAAAATAGTGAGATATCTTGCAGAGGGATGCAGCACTCTTAAAATTGCCAAGCTTCTGAAGCGTGATCATCTACTAGTGCGAAGTCTTCGAACCGTTAAAATTCTCACGACGTAGGGAGACGTTCTATAGAGTGATAAAAACTGAAAAGCCTCGGACAGTTCAGGAAGAAAACAGGGTAAAAAGGTTTCTTTTCCTTCAACGGATTATTAATACGTGTGGACTATATCCCACAACTATAGTAATTTGGTGTGGGGAAGAGTAATGACTCTACGTGTAGTGGATTATACGAATTAACCATCATCCGAAAGCTCGGATATGTCGAACCTCATTCTGTTGTACGTACTTCTCCTACTACACCAGTTTTATGAGTAAACGTATTATTAAGACGTGTGTCACATATCTCTACCAAATTTT
>BLSH010319912.1:0-10982 GCA_018402905.1 Glandirana rugosa | reverse complement strand
TCGCAAGAAGCGTGTGGAAAAACCAAGGCGCAAAATAACTGCCCGTGAACTGAGAAAAGTCAAGCGTACAGCTGCCAAGATGCCACTTGCCACCAGTTTTGCCATATTTCAGAGCTGCAACATCACTGGAGTGCCCAAAAGCACAAGGTGTGCAATACTCAGAGACATGGCCAAGGTAAGAAAGGCTGAAAAACGACCACCACTGAACAAGACACACATGCTGAAACGTCAAGACTGGGCAAAGAAATATCTCAAGACTGATTTTTCTAAGGTTTTATGGACTGATGAAATGAGAGTGAGTCTTGATGGGCCAGATGGATGGGCCCGTGGCTGGATCGGTAAAGGGCAGAGAGCTCCAGTCCGACTCAGACGCCAGCAAGGTGGAGGTGGAGTACTGGTTTGGGCTGCTATCATCAAAGATGAGCTTGTGGGGCCTTTTCGGGTTGAGGATGGAGTCAAGCTCAACTCCCAGTCCTACTGCCAGTTTCTGGAAGACACGTTCTTCAAGCAGTGGTACAGGAAGAAGTCTGCATCCTTCAAGAAAAACATGATTTTCATGCAGGACAATGCTCCATCACACGCGTCCAAGTACTCCACAGCGTGGCTGGCAAGAAAGGGTCTAAAAGAAGAAAAACTAATGACTTTGCCTCCTTGTTCACCTGATCTGAACCCCATAGAGAACCTGTGGTCCATCATGAAATGTGAGATTTACAAGGAGGGAAAACAGTACACCTCTCTGAACAGTGTCTGGGAGGCTGTGGTTGCTGCTGCACGCAATGTTGATGGTGAACAGATCAAAACACTGACAGAATCCATGGATGGCAGGCTTTTGAGTGTCCTTGCAAAGAAAGGTGGCTATATTGGTCACTGATTTGTTTTTGTTTTGTTTTTGAATGTCAGAAATGTATATTTGTGACTTTTGAGATGTTATATTGGTTTCACTGCTGAAAATAAATAATTGAAATTGGTATATATTTGTTTTTTGTTAAGTTGCCTAATAATTATGCACAGTAATAGTCACCTGCACACACAGATATCCTCCTAAAATAGCTACAACTAAAAACAAACTAAAAACTACTTCCAAAAATATTCAGCTTTGATATTAATGAGTTTTTGGAATCATTGAGAACATGGTTGTTGTTCAATAATAAAATTATTCCTCAAAAATACAACTTGCCTAATAATTCTGCACTCCCTGTATATATACCTGGATGAGTGTATGTTTGCCCTGTTTTTATGTGAATGTTAAACTGTATGTATACCCACTGTACTGTGTGCTGAGATAAGGGTTAACAAGGTTTTGAATAATCATGGCTTAAGTGCTTTGGCACAAACTATAGCCCTGACTAATCCATTTGCCAATAAGGGTTAACTCATCAGCGTGTGGGCCGGTTCTGGACCAAGAGGTGGATTTGATTGGCAACATTTTCCCTTAAATACACTGTGCACACCGAAGGCGCATTACCCTGATGAAATCCGCGACCCAGCGGATGAAACGCGTCGGTCTCCGTCCCCCCCTTCCCCCCATGCACCCCAGGGGGTTCTCCCGTCTGTAATGGATGCGGCCAAGCTCAACTCCATTCAGCGTTGAGGATTACCATGTTTCATCTCTGACCGCTCCATACCAGGACTTCCATGTTGCAGCAGCACCAGATCAGCTGAGCGGAACGGACCAGTAGCTCATCAACGGCAACCAAAGACTAAGGAAGCAGTGACCTGTCTATTGAAGTGATCACCACTAACCACGCTGCTTTGTGAGGATCGTAGGAGCTGTAAGATACGAGTGGGTGAAGAGCCATGGCTTCTGTGTGCTCTCCTCTTTCCCCCTGAACAGCCGTCTTACATCCGAGTTGAATGCATCCAATCTAAGGACGAATCCTCCACCTGTGAATGATCCGCCAACCGTAAGTGCCAGCACTAAATCACAGTTTAAGACCACTTCATCATCATTGCTATGTGCAGGTAAACCGCACTATATACTTTCCATTGGCACATTATCTATGCTGCTATCAGTATTGCCGCATCAGTAAATCATATGGTACTGGAATGCACACTGCATTCATTTATCCACTCTTCATACGATCAACTCACCTCAGTGCCTGCCACTGAAGCTGTAATAGACTCTATTTACTCCACTTCTAAGGAGTTCACCATTCAACATTCATTCATTCCTTATCACTGTTATATAATGATCATTGATTACAGTGGATGCTATTTATGTTTTCATTGTTTTGGATGGTTTGGCTGTATGTCACTTTTGAAATGTGCTTATCCAATGCCATGATTTACCCTAAAGTGCAACATACCCAGATGTTCCTTAGGATACCGGCCACACTTTACTGAGTGGCGGCGCCGTTTGAAAGGATTTCCTGGGTTAAATGCACGTATTGGGATCTCTTGTTAAAGTAATTAACTCTCCATTTGGAATGTGTTGAGCTTCAAACCACCCTGGGGTGTTTGTTTTAGATTACGTTGTTATTTGTGTGTCCTCTAAATGTTACTGTGTTTTCACTATTTACTTAAATAAATTAATTTTATACAGATCATACATGTTGCAGGGTTATCCCTTCTCTTCCTTTGGAAGTGCCTGGACCTTCTTTTGTGTTGGGGGTCTTTCCCTAACTTTTTGATATTTTGGTTAACACTGGTCCCATAGGTGAACCCCACCCTAAATTGGGTGTGACAACAGCTTTATGATTAGATCTCAACTTGTCCAAAAGTTTTGAGATCCGTGTTCCTATTCCCTTTCCCTATTTTCCTTTTTACTATTTTTCGTGTTGTAAAGTAGCCTGAGGTCCTTGAAGTCGCGCTGGAAGTCACGCTGAAGTCGCGCTGAAATCGCCTAGCGAAGTCACGACGAAGTCGGGTCGTGTGAATGCAGGCTTAGGATGCTGGGGGGATTTGTGATACCCAACCCGAGGATATACTTTTTAGCAGCCCGATGACACCATTTTGCAGGATGGGGTTCTGAATCACCATCCAGTGCTGCCTTTTGTATATTTCCCCACGTGTTTGTGGGCCGGTCAACAATGCATGTACTGGAGGGGACAATGGGGCGGCTTTCATCTACCGCTATGCCTACCCTGGTGTTAATGTACAACATATGGAATGCAGCTAAAAAATTGATGGGAATCTCCTACCATACTAGATATACTCCTATCTGGGGAAATGATAGGCTCCGTGAGTTATCTACTCTCCAGGACTTTCAATGATGGGAGAAAGCAGGTGTAACCACCCTAGTTCAACTATATGAGAATGGCCATCTTAAAAATTATGAGCAGTTGAGGACAGAGTACCCCCTACAGCCCAGGTGGTTTTACCAGTACCTTCAGTTATGTCACGCGTTACGTACTCAGTTTTCCTCAGTGGAGTTATCCTTTTCCCCAACTCCTGCCTTGGATAGAATAGTGCAAGCAAAGTTGTCTAAGGAACTCATCTCTGTAACATATATGGTCCTTTTGGAAAAGTTTTTATTGAGGTTTAAAGTTGAGCGGACACCTGGATGTTCGAGTTCGTCGGGTTCGGCCGAACCTCATGAAAACGTTCAGGTTGGGCAACGAACTTGATCCGAACTTGACCCCGGACACCAAACCCCATTGAAGTCAATGGTGACCCGAACTTTTGGGCACAAAAATGGCTGTAAAAAAGTAATGGAAAGGGCTAGAAGGCTGCAAAAGGAAGCAAAATAGGGGTAAGAATAGGACAAGTGCCCTGCAAACAAATGTGGATAGGGAAATAACTTAAAATGACATAAAAAATAAAAAATTGGAGGAGGAGGTGGATGTGGAGTAGGAGCCTGGAGGTTGAGGAGGCGGTGACCATGGCGGTGTAGGTGGAAGTGGTGGTGGAGGAGGTAGCCAACACTGTTTTTTGTTTGTTTGGTTGTTTTTTAGAATTGGGGTAGCCCCCAAAATATTGAGACATATTCAAAAAAACATTTGGGAATGCCCTCAGCAGTGCGTCTACCAGAGTGCGCTTGTAGTCACGCATCTTCCTAGCATCTTCCCAGCAGGGTGGCCACCCAATAATCAGCACAAGTTAAAATGTGGGCAACTTGGCTGTCATTGAGCAGGCACTGCAGCATGTAGTCACTCATGTGTGCCAGGCTGCCCAGAGGCAAAGACAAGCTGTCCTCTGTGGGAGGTGTATTACCTGTGTCCGCCGTATCCCCCCAGCCATGCTCCAGTGACGCCCACGAGCTGCGTTGGGTGCCACCCTGCTGTGAACACGGTTCCTCCTCATCATCATCATCTTCGTCCTCCTCTTCCTCCAGAACTGTCCCCTGGCTTGAAAATTTTTGACCTGGCCTATGCTGGTGCAGGAACCCACCCTCCGAGCCACTTGTGAATGACTGGCCTGATAACCGTGGAAATGACCCCTTTTCCTCCTCCTCCTGTGCCACATCCTCTTCCATCATGGCCCGAAGTGTTTTTTCAAGGAGACATAGAAGTGGGATAGTAAAGCTGAGAACAGCATCATCGGCACTGGCCATGTTGGTGGAGTACTCGAAACAACGCAATATGGTACACAGGTCTTGCATGGGGGCCCACTTGTTGGTGGTGAAGTGGTGCTGTTCCGCAGAGCGACTGACCCATGCGTGCTGCAGCTGAAACTCCACTATTGCCTGCTGCTGCTTGCACCGTCTCTCCAGCATGTGCAAGGTGGAGTTCCACCTTGTGGGCACGTCGCATAGGAGGTGGTGAGCGGGAAGGCTGAAGTTCTGCTGCAGCGCAGACAGATGAGCAGTCAAACCGGCTAGGGTCAGAGCTGCTAGGAGATTTCGCCCATTATCGCACACCACCAGGCCGGGCTTGAGGCTCAGTGGCAACAACCACTCATCGGTCTGTTGTTCAATGCCCGTCCACAGCTGCTGCACAGTGTGGGGTTTATCCCCCAAACATATCAGTTTTAAAACAGCCTGCTGTCATTTCCCCCTGGATGTTGCTGAAGTTGTTGGTGAAGGTGTTACGTTGAGCGGATGAGTAGGTGGTAGAAGAGGAGGAGGAGGAAGCACAGTAGGAGGAGGAGGCAACAGAAGGCAAAGAGAAATGCCCTGCAATCCTCGGTAGCGGAAGGACATGCGCCAAACAGCTAGCCGCCTCAGGCCCACCCGCCACTACATTTACCCAGTGTGCAGTTAGCGAGATATAGCGTCCCTGCCCATGCTTACTGGTCCATTTATCAGTGGTTATGTGGACCTTGCCACAGATGGCATTGCGCAGTGCACACTTGATCTTGTCCCTGACTTGTTTGTGCAGGGAAGGGATGGCTCACCTGGAAAAGTAGTGGTGGCTGGGAATCACGTACTGTGGGACAGCCACCGCCATCAGGTTTTTAAAACTGTCCGTGTCCACCAGATGGAATAACAGCATTTCAAAGACCAGGAATTTTGAAATGCTGGCATTCAGGACCAGGGATCGCGGGTGGGTAGGGGGGTACTTCCTCTTTCTCTCCAGTGTTTGGGAGATGGAGAGCTGTAAGCTTCCATGGGAGCGTGTGGAAATGCTTGGGGACAGTGGCGGACATGGTGGTGTTGCTGTCACATGCTTTGTTTGCTGGGTGGCAGGTGACACTGGCACTGTAGAGGTGGAGGAAGAGGCCGAGGCAGCAGCAGAAGAGGAAGCAGGAGGAGGCTGAGACCTTTCTTGGATTTTGAGGTACTTATTCAACTTCAGCTCGTGCTTTGAATTTAGATGCCTGGTCATGCAGGTTGTGCTTAGGTTTAGAACATTTATGCCACGCTTCAGGCTCTCATTGCACAGTGTGCAAACCACTCGTGTCTTGTAGTCAGCACATTGTCTGAAGAATAGCCACGCCGGGTAACGCCTTTGAGCTGCCTTTGGTGTGCTAGGTCCCTGGATGTGGTGGGTAGTAGCAGGCATACTGTCAAGGGGACGATCGCTCCACTTTTGCAACCTGCTTCCTTTTTTGCTGTGCTGGTGCCTCTGTGCGACGACCACCTCTTCCTCCAAACTGCACACGTCACTCGCATGACCCTCATTCCATGTGGGCTCTAGGACCTCATCATCTTCCTCCACATCATCTTCCACTCACCCTTCACCACTGCCCTCCTTGTCAGTCTGCACACTGTGGAAAGCTGCAGCAGCTGGCACCTGTGTTTCGTCATCATCAGAGACATGCTGCGCTGGTGTTTCCATGTCCTCATCCTGCAACAGAAGTGGTTGGGCATCGGTGCACTCAATGTCTTCCACTTCTGGGGCAGGGCTATGTGGATGGCCCATGGAAAGCACACCAGGAAGTCATCAAAAAGCATAAGAGTCCGTTGCATGACTAGAGGCTCAGACTGCTTGGCTGATTTTCAAGGGGCTGAGGTGAAAGACAGACGGCCATGGGGTTCAGGTGCCAACTCTGAGCTTTCATCAAGGGACTGGGTGGGAGACAATGTGAAGGAACTGGTGGCATTGTCAGCCACCCAATCTACTATCGCCTGTACTTGTTCTGGCCTCACCATTCGTTGAGCGCCATTCGGGTCTGCCATATAACATTGAAGGTTCTGTTGACTACCTGGGGAAGGTGTTTCACTTATGCATGTAGCTGGCACAGATTGACCACGTCCTCTCCTTGCAAACAGGAGCTTCAGCAACACCACCAACACCAGCAGCAACACGACCACGTCCCTTATTTGATGCTCTCCTCATTCTGGACACAAATGTACTATGTAGCAATATTTATTAATACTAAAAAAAAGAATAATAAATTATTATTCTTTTTTTAAAAAAAAAAAAAGAAAATTGTAGATTAAATGCACTTTTTATTTTTGTGCAAGAAATGCACCGCTCACACCAGCAGCAGGAACCTCTACACCGCTCACACCAGCAGCAGGAACCTCTCCCTACACCAGTATGAGATGATTTTAAAACGATAATCTGTCTTTTACAGCACCGACCGGAACCTGTCCCCACTGCAGTATGAGATGATTTTAGAACAATAATCTCCCCCTCACAGCACCAACAGGAGCCTCTCCCTAATGCAGTAGGAAATGGTTTTAGAATGATGAACTCTCCCTAAGAGCACCAACAGGAACGTCTCCCTAATGCGGTAGTAGATGGTTTTAGAATGATAAACTCTCCCTCAGAGCAAAAACAGAAACCTCTCCCAAATGCAGTAGTAGATGGTTTTATAACGATAAACTCTCACTCAGAGCACCAACAGGAACCTCTTCCTAATGCAGTAGGAGATGGTTTTAGAACGATAAACTCTCCCTCAGAGCACCAACAGGAACCTCTCCCTAATGCAGTAGTAGATGGTTTTAGAACGATAAACTCTCCCTAATGGTTAGTGGGTGAACCTTCGCGCCACTGACTGGTGCCTCGATAAAATGATGTCTAATATGTGAGTGTAATCCCAAATGAAATGTAATATTGGATAAATCACTGTGTCGGTTGCTGCAATATCTAGTATAAATCACAGTATATACACATAGATGTAGAAAAGTGATACTGCGCAGCCTGATAAATAAAATATAGTGTAAATTCCACACTTATAAAGTGCCAATGTGACAAATAAACAAGTAAAGTGCTTCAAGTGCAGCAAATAAAATTAAATATACTGGTATAAAGTGCTGTGCTGCAAGATGGAAAATATATCAATAGTCACTGTATAAATAAATCTTAAGCGTCCAAATCTCTATAAGCAGTGCAATCGTGCAATACGTGCAAAAATGCCTTCAAAATTACATTCAGGTGGTGCACTTGTGTAGTGCAACAAATGCAGCAAAATATACTGCTATAGATATGGTGTTAAAAGAATGAAAAAATAAATAAATGAATAGTCCATGTATAAATACATTATAACATCCAAATCTCTATAAACAGTGCAGTGAGTGCAAAACGTGCAAAAATAGCCTTCAAAAATCCATTCAAGTGGTACACTCGTGTGGTGTTAGCCCGTTTTGGAGGGAGTTTTCAGTACTCCACCAAAAGGACTTTTGGGGGCATGCCTCAATCCCCGTCCCGTGCTCACACAATTCTCACCTCCAGACGGTAGGGTAAGCACCTGTGTGTAATTACTCCTTTATGTCTTGGAGTACTTTCCCCTTTGAGGCACGTCCTCTTTATCCTCCTATTTGCGACAGTCAGCTTCCACCAAAATGTTGTTCAATCATATACAGATCCGACAGGAATAAGAATAGAGACTCTCATAGTGTAATACAATCAGGTACAATTGTGCTGTTTATTGTAGCCAATTGCCTACTCACATGTATGATGGACAATAATGCTGTAGAGCGACAGGGGTTTCTTGCTCTGTCTCACACTTAGTGTTCAATAACGTTCGTTCCGGTCACTTCTGCCTACGCGTTACGTCACGTGACTTCATCAGGGTAACCGGATTGGATGAAGAATGCTTCTATTTATGTTAACAAACCGGAGATGGTCCCGTGGCCATTTTGTTGTAGACCTAACAGTGCGCATGCGCCACAGCCATATTCCAGTATCCACACTGGATCTCGATGTACCTCCTCTGCATACACCGCTCGGAACAGTTGAGCGGAGTAATAGCAGACAAGGGGGAAAGAGGGACTGAGATGTGAATGTGCTATTGGTGTCACATAGTATAAGTATTGATGTAAGTGTGAAAGAAATGATGTTGCACAACTAATTAAAAGGTCACGGTTCTTGTCCTCAAAGCCGAATACATATGCATACATATCCCGGTGTGGTCCCATACACATATGTGTGCACATGTGTCAACTGCTTAGAGCATCTTTCCTGAGGACTCTATATGTGATGTAGTTACATTAAATGTACTAAAACGCTAAAATGAGAAAGTTATGCTAATTAAAAAGCTCCTACCCAGCGCTGATAAAAATCTTTAATGTGCATTATATAGACTCAAAAAATATTAAAAAAAAAAATAAAAATAGATGAATATTTAAAAAAGTAAAAAATATTAAAACCATTAAAAAATATATTGAGATATGTGTTATAGAAAAGCGTACTGGACTCATGTAGGCAACTGTGTAGGGATGAATGTTCAAATGAGAAGTACCTTACAAAAAGGGAAAATGTCAATAGAACCAATAAAATCGCTGGGGGAATAATGTTTTATCTGACATCACCTATTCCATATTATACCACTAGGTGATGGGTATGAGATGCCGAGAGAAAGATACATAAATGAATATACTGTATCTAGTGAGGAACCCATCTTATTGGACTCAAAATGCGAGACTTCCAAATCTTACGTTTGATAAACTAACATATATACAAAACTCAGTACTTTATGTTAATAATTACTTAAAAAGCAGTTCAAGTCAAATTCCACATTCATACCTCTGGGTTTTAAAGTTCTCAGGGTATAGATCCACTTTGATTCTTTTTGGCTGAGGTTCTTAATCTTATGGTCCCCCCTCCGTGGTCTTGTGCATTTTTCTATGGCCCAGAATTGTAGCTGTGAGGGGTCCCTGTTGTGTACTGCTGCAATGGTTGATGTCAGATAAAAGATTATTCCCCCAGCGATTTTATTGGTTCTATTGACATTTTCCCTTTTTGTAAGGTACTTCTCATTTGAACATTCATCCCTATACAGTTGCCTACATGAGTCCAGTACGCTTTTCTATAACACATATCTCAATATATTTTTTAATGGTTTTAATATTTTTTACTTTTTTAAATATTCATCTATTTTTTTTTTATATATATATTTTTTGAGTCTATATAATGCACATTAAAGATTTTTATCAGCACTGGGTAGGCGCTTTTTAATTAGCATAACTTTCTCATTTTAGCGTTTTAGTACATTTAATGTAACTACATCACATATAGAGTCCTCAGGAACGATGCTCTTAGCAGTTGACACCTGTGCACACTTATGTGTATGGGACCACACCGGGATATATATGCATATGTATTTGGCTTTGAGGACGAGAACCGTGACCTTTTAATTAGTTGTGCAACATCATTTCTTTCGCATCTCAGTCCCTCTTTCCCCCTTGTCTGCTATTACTCTGCTCAACTGTTCCGAGCGGCATATGCAGAGGAGGTACATCGAGATCCAGTGTGGATACCGGAATATGGCCGCGGCGCATGCGCACTGTTAGGTCTACAACAAAATGGCCACGGGACCATCTCCAGTTTGTTAACATAAATAGAAGCATTCTTCATCCAATCCGGTTACCCTGATGAAGTCACGTGACGTAACGCGTAGGCGGAAGTGACCGGAACGAACGTTATTGGACGCTAAGTGTGAGACAGAGCAAGAAACCCCTGTCGCTCTACAGCATTATTGTCCATCATACATGTGAGTAGGCAATTGGCTACAATAAACAGCACAATTGTACCTGACTGTATTACACTATGAGAGTCTTTATTCTTATTCCTGTCGGATCTGTATATGATTGAGCAACATATTGGTGGAAGCTGACTGTCGCAAATAGGAGGATAAAGAGTACGTGCCTCAAAAGGGAAAGTACTCCAAGACATAAAGGAGTAATTACACACAGGTGCTTACCCTACCGTCTGGAGGTGAGAATTCTGTGAGCAAGGGACCGGGATTGAGGCATGCCCCCAACAGTCCTTTTGGTGGAGTACTGAAAACTCCCTCCAAAACGGGCTAACACCACCCGAGTGTACCACTTGAATGGATTTTTGAAGGCTATTTTTGCACTTTTTGCATACACTGCACTGTTTATAGAGATTTGGACGTTATAATTTATTTATATATGGGCTATTCATTTATTTATTGTTTCATTCTTTTAACACCATATCTATAGCAGTATATTTTGCTGCATTTGTTGCACTACACAAGTGCACCACCTAAATGTAATTTTGAAGGCATTTTTGCACGTATTGCACGATTGCACTGCTTATAGAGATTTGTACGCTTAAGATTTATTTATACATGGACTATTAATATATTTTCCATCTTGCAGCACAGCACTCTATACCAGTATATTTAGTTTTATTTGTTGCACTTGAAGCACTTTACTTGTTTATTTGTCACATTGGCACTTTATAAGTGTG
>BLSH010319911.1:48457-62343 GCA_018402905.1 Glandirana rugosa | reverse complement strand
ATTTTAGAACAATAATCTCCCCTCGCGGCACCGACAGGAACATCTCCCTAATGCAGTAGGAGATGGTTTTAGAATGATAAACTCTCCCTCAGAGCACCAACAGGAACCTCTTCCTAATGCAGTAGTAGATGGTTTTATAACGATAAACTCTCCCTCAGAGCACCAACAGTAACATCTCCCTAATGCAGTAGTAGATAGTTTAAGAACGATAAACTCTCCCTCAGAGCACCAACAGGAACCTTTCCCTAATGCAGTAGTTGATGGTTTTAGAACGATAAACTCTCCCTCAGAGCACCAACAGCAACCTCTTCCTAATGAAGTAGTAGATGGTTTTATAACAATAAACTCTCCCTCAGAGCACCAACAGGAACCTCTCCCAAATGCAGTAGTAGTTGGTTTTATAACGATAAACTCTCCCTCGGAGCACCAACAGGAACCTCTCCCAAATGCAGTAGTAGTTGGTTTTATAACGATAAACTCTCCCTCGGAGCACCAACAGAAACCTCTCCCTAATGCAGTAGTAGATGGTTTTATAATGATAAATTCTCCCTCAGAGCACCAACAGGAACCTCTCCCTAATGTAGTAGTAGGTGGTTTTAGAACGATAAACTCTCCCTCAGAGCACCAACAGGAACCTCTCACTAATGCAATAGTAGATGGTTTTAGAACGATAAACTCTCCCTCAGAGCACCAACAGGAACGTCTCCCTAATGCAGTAGAAAATAGTTTTAGAACGATAAACTCTCCCTCAGAGCACCAACAGGAACCTCTCCCTAATGCAGTAGGAGATGGTTTTAGAATGATAAACTCTCCCTCAGAGCACCAACAGGAACCTCTTCCTAATGCAGTAGTAGATGGTTTTATAACAATAAACTCTCCCTCAGAGCACCAACAGGAACCTCTCACTAATGCAGTAAGAGATGGTTTTATAACGATAAACTCTCCCTCAGAGCACCAACAGGAACATCTGCCTAATGCAGTAGTAGATAGTTTAAGAATGATAAACTCTCCCTCAGAGCACCAACAGGAACCTTTCCCTAATGCAGTAGTAGATGGTTTTAGAACGATAAACTCTCCCTCATAGCACCAACAGCAACCTCTTCCTAATGCAGTTGTAGATGGTTTTATAACAATAAACTCTCCCTCAGAGCACCAACAGGAACCTATCCCTAATGCAGTAGGAGATGGTTTTATAATGATAAACTCTCCCTCAGAGCACCAACAGGAACCTCTCCCTAATGCATTAAGAAATGGTTTTGTAATGATAAACTCTCTCTCAGAGCACCAACAGGAACATCTCCCTAATGCAGTAGTAGATAGTTTAAGAACGATAAACTCTCCCTCAGAGTACCAACAGGAACCTTTCCCTAATGCAGTAGTAGATGGTTTTAGAACGATAAACTCTCCCTCATAGCACCAACAGCAACCTCTTCCTAATGCAGTAGTAGCTGGTTTTATAACAATAAACTCTCCCTCAGAGCACCAACAGGAACCTCTCCCTAATGCAGTAGGAGATGGTTTTATAATGATAAACTCTCCCTCAGAGCACCAACAGGAACCTCTCCCAAATGCAGTAGTAGATGGTTTTATAACGATAAACTCTCCCTCGGAGCACCAACAGGAACCTCTCCCTAATGCATTAAGAAATGGTTTTGTAACGATAAACTCTCCCTCAGAGCACCAACAGGAACATCTCCCTAATGCAGTAGTAGATAGTTTAAGAACAATAAACTCTCCTCAGAGCACCAACAGGAACCTCTCCATAATGCAGTAGTAGATGGTTTTAGAACAATAAACTCTCCCTCAGAGCACCAACAGCAACCTCTTCCTAATGCAGTAGTAGATGGTTTTATAACAATAAACTCTCCCTCAGAGCACCAACAGGAACCTCTCCCTAATGCAGTAGGAGATGGTTTTTTAATGATAAACTCTCCCTCAGAGCACCAACAGGAACCTCTCCCAAATGCAGTAGTAGATGGTTTTACAATGATAAACTCTCCCTCAGAGTACCAACAGGAACCTCTCCCTAATGCAGTAGTAGATGGTTTTAGAACGATAAACTCTCCCTCAGAGCACCAACAGGAAACTCTCCCTAATGCAGTAGGAGATGGTTTTATAACAATAAGCTCTCCCTCAGAGCACCAACAGGAACCTCTCCCTAATGCAGTAGGAGATGGTTTTATAACGATAAACTCTCCCTCAGAGCACCAACAGGAACATCTCCCTAATGCAATAGTAGATGGTTTTTTAACAATAAACTCTCCCTCAGACCATCAACAGGAACCTCTCCCTAATGCAGTAGGAGGTGGTTTTATAATGATAGACTCTCCCTCAGAGCACAAGGAGGAACCTATCCCTAATGCAGCCATAGATGGTTTTAGAACGATAAACTCTCCCTCAGAGCACCAACAGGAAACTCTCCCTAGTGCAGTAGGAGATAGTTTTATAACGATAAACTCTCCCTCAGAGCACCAACAGAAACCTCTCCCTAACACAGTAGTAGATGGTTTTAGAATGATAATCTCTCCCTCAGAGCACCAACAGGAACCTCTCCCTAATGCAGTAGTAGATCGTTTTATAACGATAAATTCTCCCTCAGAGCACCAAAAGAAACCTCTCCCTAATGCAGTAGTAGATGGTTTTATAACGATAAATTCTCACTCAGAGCACCAACAGGAACCTCTCCCTAATGCAGTAGTAGATGGTTTTATAACGATAAATTCTCCCTCAGAGCACCAATAGGAACCTCTCCTTAATGCAGTAGGAGATGGCTTTAGAACGATAAACTCTCCCTCAGAGCACCAACAGGAACCTCTCCCTAATGCATTAAGAGATGGTTTTATAATGATAAACTCTCCCTCAGAGCACCAACTGGAACATCTCCCTAATGCAGTAGTAGATAGTTTAAGAACGATAAACTCTCCCTCAGAGCTTCAACAGGAACCTTTCCCTAATGCAGTAGTAGATGGTTTTAGAACGATAAACTCTCCCTCATAGCACCAACAGCAACCTCTTCCTAATGCAGTAGTAGATGGTTTTATAACAATAAACTCTCCCTCAGAGCACCAACAGGAACCTCTCCCTAATGCAGTAGGAGATGGTTTTATAATGATAAACTCTCCCTCAGAGCACCAACAGGAACCTCTCACTAATGCAGTAAGAGATGGTTTTATAACGATAAACTCTCCCTTGGAGCACCAACAGGAACCTCTCCCTAATGCATTAAGAAATGTTTTTTTAACGATAAACTCTCCCTCAGAGCACCAACAGGAACCTCTCCCTAATGCAGTAGTAGATGGTTTTATAACAATAAACTCTCCCTCAGAGCACCAACAGGAACCTCTCCCTAATGCAGTAGGAGATGGTTTTTTAATGATAAACTCTCCCTCAGAGCACCAACAGGAACTTCTCCCTAATGCAGTAGTAGATGGTTTTAGAATGATAATCTCTCCCTCAGAGCACCAACAGGAACCTCTCCCTAATGCAGTAGTAGATGGTTTTATAACAATAAACTCATCCTCAGAGCACCAACAGGAACATCTCCCTAATGCAGTAGTAGATGGTTTTAGAACGATAAACTCTCCCTCAGAGCACCAACAGGAACCTTTCACTAATGCATTATTAGATGGTTTTAGAACGATAAACTCTCCCTCAGAGCTCCAACAGGAAACTCTCCCTAAAGCAGTAGTAGATAGTTTTAGAACGATAAACTCTCCCTCAGATCACTAACAGAAACCTCTCCCTAATGGAGTAGTAGGTGGTTTTATAACGATAAACTCTCCCTCAGAGCACCAACAGGAACATCTCCCTAATGCAGAAGTAGATGGTTTTAGAACGATAAACTCTCCCTCAGAGCACCAACAGGAACCTCTTCCTAATGCAGTAGTAGATGGTTTTGTAACGATAAACTCTCACTCAGAGCACCAACAGGAAACTCTCCCTTATGCAGTAGTAAATGGTTTTATAACAATAAACTCTCCCTCAGAGCACCAACAGGAACCTTTCCCTAATGCAGTAAGAGATGGTTTTATAACGATAAACTCTCCCTCAGAGAACCAACAGGAACCTCTCCCTAATGCAGTAAGAGATGGTTTTTATCGATAAACTCTCCCTCAGAGCACCAACAGGAATATCTGCCTTATGCAGTAGTAGATAGTTTTAGAACGATAAACTCTCCCTCAGCACACCAACAGGAACCTCAGAGCACCTCAGATCACCAGATCACCAACAGAAACCTCTCCCTAATGCAGTAGTAGGTGGTTTTATAACAATAAACTCTCCCTCAGAGCACCAACAGGTACCTCTTCCTAATGCAGTAGGAGATGGTTTTAGAACGATAAACTGTCCCTCAGAGCACCAACAGGAACCTCTCACTAATGCAGTAGTAGATGGTTTTAGAACGATAAACTCTCCCTCAGAGCACCAACAGGAATGTCTCCCTAGTGCAGTAGAAAATAGTTTTAGAATGATAAACTCTCCCTCAGAGCACCAACAGGAACATCTCCCTAATGCAGTAGTAGATAGTTTAAGAACGATAAACTCTCCCTCAGAGCACCAACAGGAACCTTTCCCTAATGCAGTAGTAGATGGTTTTAGAACGATAAACTCTCCCTCATAGCACCAACAGCAACCTCTTCCTAATGCAGTAGTAGATGGTTTTATAACAATAAACTCTCCCTCAGAGCACCAACAGGAACCTCTCCCTAATGCAGTAGGAGATGGTTTTATAATGATAAACTCTCCCTCATAGCACCAACAGGAACCTCTCCTTAATGCAGTAGTAGATGGTTTTATAACGATAAACTCTCCCTCAGAGCACCAACGGGAACATCTCCCTAATGCAGTAGTAGATGGTTTTAGAACGATATACTCTCCCTCAGAGCACCAACGGGAGCCTCTCCCTAATGCAGTAGTAGATGGTTTTAGAAAGATAAACTCTCCCTCAGAGCACCAACAGGAAACTCTCCCTAATGCAGTGGGAGATGGTTTTATAACAATAAACTCTCCCTCAGAGCACCAACAGGAACCTCTCCCTGATGCAGTAGTAGATGGTTTTATAACGATAAACTCTCCCTCAGAGCACCAACAGGAACCTCTTCCTAATGCAGTAGTAGATGGTTTTATAATGATAAACTCTCCCTCAGAGCACCAACAGGAAACTCTCCCTAATGCAATAGTAGATGGTTTTTTAACAATAAACTCTCCCTCAGACCATCAACAGGAACCTCTCCCTAATGCAGTAGGAGATGGTTTTATAATGATAAACTCTCCCTCAGAGCACCAAGAGGAACCTATCCCTAATGCAGCCATAGATGGTTTTAGAACGATAAACTCTCCCTCAGAGCACCAACTGGAAACTCTCCCTAGTGCAGTAGGAGATGGTTTTATAACTATAAACTCTGACTCAGAGCACCAACAAGAACCTCTCCCTAATGCAGTAGTAGATGGTTTTAGAATGATAATCTCTCCATCAGAGCACCAGCAGGAACCTCTCCCTAATGCAGTAGTAGATGGTTTTATAACGATAAATTCTCCCTCAGATCACCAACAGGAGCCTCTCCTTAATGCAGTAGGAGTTGGTTTTAGAACGATAAACTCTCCCTCAGAGCACCAACAGGAACCTCTCCCTAATGCAGTAGTAGATGGTTTTAGAACGATAATCTCTCCCTCAGAGCACCAACAGGAACCTCTCGCTAATGCAGTAGTAGATGGTTTTATAACGATAAATTCTCCCTCAGAGCACCAACAGGAAACTCTCCCTAATGCAGTAGTAGATGGTTTTAGAATGATAAACTCTGCCTCAGAGCACCAACAGGAACCTCTTCCTAATTCAGTAGTACATGGTTTTAAGACGATAAACTCTCCCTCAGAGCACCAACAGGAAACTCTCCCTAAAGCAGTAGTAGATAGTTTAGAACGATAAACTCTCCCTCAGATCACCAACAGAAACCTCTCCCTAATGGAGTAGTAGGTGGTTTTATAACGATAAACTCTCCCTCAGAGCACCAACAGGAACCTCTCAATTATGCAGTATTAGATGGTTTTAGAACGATAAACTCTCCCTCAGATCACCAACAGAAACCTCTCCCTAATGGATTAGTAGGTGGTTTTATAACGATAATCTCTCCCTCAGAGCACCAACAGGAACATCTCCCTAATGCAGTAGTAGATGGTTTTAGAACGATAAACTCTCCCTCAGAGCACCAACAGGAACCTCTTCCTAATGCAGTAGGAGATGGTTTTAGAACAATAAACACTCCCTCAGAGCACCAACAGGAACCTCTCCCTAATGCAGTAGTAGATGGTTTTAGAACGATAAACTCTCCCTCAGAGCACCAACAGGAACCTGTCCCTACTGCAGTATGAGATGATTTTAGAACAATAATCTCCCCCTCACAGCACGGACAGGAACCTCTCCCTAATGCAGTAGGGGATGGTTTTAGAACGATAAACTCTCCCTCAGAGCACCATCAGGAACCTCTCCCTAATGCAGTAGGAGATGATTTTAAAACAATAATTTCCCGCTCACAGCACGGACAGGAACCTCTCCCTAATGCAGCAGGAGATGCTTTTAGAATGATAAACTCTCCCTCAGAGCACCAACAGGAACCTCTCCCTAATGCAGTAGGCGATGGTTTTAGAACGATAAACTCTCCCTCAGAGCACCAACAGGAACCTCTCCCTAATGCAGTAGTAGATGGTTTTACAATGATAAACTCTCCCTCAGAGCACCAACAGGAACCTCTTCCTAATGCAGTAATAGATGGTTTTAGAACGATAATCTCTCCCTCAGAGCACCAACTGGAACCTGTCCCTAATGTAGTAGCAGATGGTTTTAGAATGATAATCTCTCCCTCAGAGCACCAACAGGAACGTCTCCCTAATGCTGTAGTAGATGGTTTTAGAATGATAATCTCTCCCTCAGAGCACCAACAGGAATGTCTCACTAATGCAGTAGTAGATGGTTTTAGAATGATAATCTCTCCCTCAGAGAACCAACAGCAACGTCTCCCTAATGCAGTAGTAGATGGTTTTAGAACGATAAACTCTCCCTCAGAACACCAACAGGAACCTCTCCATAATGCAGTAGTAATTGGTTTTATAACAGTAAACTTTCCCTCAGAGCACCAACAGGAATCTCTCCCCAATGCAGTAGTAGATAGTTTTAGAATGATAAACTCTCCCTCAGAGCACCAACAGGAACCGGTCCCTACTGCAGTATGAGATGAATTTAGAACAATAATCTCCCCCTCAGAGCACCAACAGGAACCTCTCCCTAATGCAGTAGGAGATGGTTTTAGAACGATAAACTCTCCCTCAGAGCACCAACAGGAACCTCTCCCTAATGCAGTAGGAGATGGTTTTAGAACGATAAACTCTCCCTAATGCAGTAGTAGATGGTTTTAGAACACTAAACTCTCCCTTTAGAACACCAACAAGTACCTCTCCCTTTAGAACACCAACAAGTACCTCTCCCTAATGCAGTAGCAAATGGTTTTAGAACGATAAACTTTCCCTCAGAGCACCAACAGGAACCTCTCCCTAATGCAGTAGCAAATGGTTTTAGAACGATAAACTCTCCCTCAGAGCACCAACAGGAACCTGTCCCTACTGCAGTAGTAGATGGTTTTAGAATGATAATCTCTCCCTGAGAGCACCAACAGGAACGTCTCCCTAATGTAGTAGTAGATGATTTTAGAATGATAATCTCTCCCTCAGAGCACCAACAAGAATATCTCCCTTATGCAGTAGTAGATGGTTTTAGAATGATAATCTCTCCCTCAGAGCAGCAACAGGAACGTCTCCCTAATGCAGTAGTAGATGGTTTTAGAACGATAAACTCTCCCTCAGAACACCAACAGGAATCTCTCCCTAATGCAGTAGTAATTGGTTTTATAACGATAAACTTTCCCTCAGAGCACCAACAGGAACCTCCCCCTAATGCAGTAGGAGATGGTTTTAGAACGATTAACTCTCCTTCAGAGCAGCAACAGGAACCTCTCCCAAATGCAGTAGGAGATGGTTTTAGAACAATAAACTCCCTCAGAGCACCAACAGGAACCTCTCCCTTAAGCAGTAGTAGATGGTTTTAGAACAATAAACTCTCCCTCAGAGCACCAACAGGAACCTCTCCCTAATGCAGTAGTAGATGGTTTTAGAACGATAAACTCTCCCTCAGAGCACCAACAGGAACCTCTTCCTAATGCAGTAGTAGATGGTTTTAGAACGATAATCTCTCCCTCAGAGCACCAACAGGAACCTGTCCCTATTGCAGTAGTGGATGGTTTTAGAACGATAAACTCTCCCTCAGAGCACCAACAGGAACCTCTCCTTAATGCAGTAGTAGATGGTTTTAGAACGATAAACTCTCCCTCAGAGCACCAACAGGAACTTGTCCCTCATACACTGAGACCCCAAAAAAAAATATAAAACCTGGTCACCACAAAGGTCTCAATCCGCGCCGAATAAATTAAAAATATGCAAAACAGGTCTAAGCAGCTACTTTAACATATTAGTTAGATAAATCAGTAAAGTCAGTAAGCCAACAGTAGCGCTAAATGGAAAAATGACAGTGCAAGGGATTGATATTAAGCCAACAAGATGACCATCTGGCATCAATATAGGTGTCCCGATCTAAGGAGTCCCCAGAGATCTTCTATTCTGAGTCCATCACCAAGCACCACGTGAACATTCAGATGTGCCCCACAGGAAAGATTCTTACCAGAGATACGTGCTAGGCACTTTCATGCTCTAGCTACTAACGCCTGTTGTGCTTCCCTGTGCACCAGCTGATCACGAATCCCAATCAGGCAGAACTCCATATGCAGGCTAAAATGAAAAGGATCGCAACATAGCGTAAAACCATTTTAGACATTTATTTGAACAACTAAAATGACATGCATCTAAAAGAACAAGAGAGGCAACCCCCCAATGCATAAACTCTTACAAGAGAATATAAAAACCAGCACATATCACAGCCAGTGGCACACTGCAAACGCAAGCCGTCCCAGGACCTCTCTCAGACCTCCGGCGGCGTTCCTCCTCTCCACTCCACCCCCTCTGTCCAGCGGTGAGAAGCAAGTGATAGGAGACCTCGCAGGTGGCTGCTGTGACTGACAGCCGTTCTAGCCAATCACGACGCGTTTCGTCGTATAACCGACTTCTACTGGTGACTGGCTAGACAGCAGGACGGCATGTGTATAAATACCCCACCTCCCCAAGCAGCTGAGTGCTTAATGTCCAATCCAGTCCAAAACGCATCGTGATTGGCTAGGACGGCTGATGGTTGACACGTGGCGCTACGTGATGCCAGCCTCATATAGAGGCTGGGTCACATGATGCACTGGCCAATCACAGCCATGCCATTAGAAGGCATGGCTGTGATGGCTTCTAAGGGCAAACTAGTGAAAAGCTTGTTGATTGGCTGCCCAGCAGATATAGAAAAGGCGCCAAAAATACCCGAATACCGAACCCGATCCTGGACTTTTTTTTTAATGTCCAGGATCGGGTTCGGGGCACGGACACCCCAAAGTCCGGTACGCACCCGAACTTTACAGTCCGGGTACGCTTAACTCTATTCAGGATACCACCATCTTGCTGGGTTCTCATCAGGAGGGTGATGGAGTCCAGAGGCTGGGCACCCCTCAAGACTTGCTGTGCATGCACCTCATTTACTTTCCGGGGATCCAAAACCTTTTTCAGCAGGATTTGATGCAATATCTTATCCAAATGGCTCACATAATCAGATAACCTTTCCCCTGCTTTCTGGTAAGTATGCTCAAACCGGTACACGAGGTCGGAAGCCTTTTCAGTGCACCCAAATACACCCTGCAGAATGTTCAGGTGGTCTTGAATGATGCAATCTTTTTTACTGAGCTTTAGATTATGAATAACTTCTGATGCAGGCCCTCTTAAACTCTCTATGATTCTCTGTTTCTTGTGGGTCTCAGGAACGTCCCATTCATCCAAGGCTTGTGTGGCTTGGTCCAGCCACTCTTCAAAGTTGTCCTCCCCTGTAGGCACAGGTTGTCTTCCAGAAAAAGCCCTGAGCTTTTGGTACCCACTATCAGAGTACACTGGAGTGTCTTTCTGACATTTTGACACAAAGTCTCCCAGGGCAGCAAAGAACTCTGGCCCAATCATGGCTGGGGGTGTTATGGATGGGACTTCTTCTTTCATGACCTCAGCTTTGTAGAACTTGCTGGAGACATGTCTGATGTGCTCAGCTGAATTAGGCGAGACTCAGTCTTGTCAGCCAACTGCACACTGGTACCTTGAAGACTGTCAGGAATTCCTTGCTTCCGCTCTAGTAATGCATAGGTGTGAGAGGTCTCCTTATATGGCCTGACATCAATCAACTCTTCCGGTCTGGAATCAATGTCTTCACCTCTTGGCTGATCTGTTCTTCAGACCAGGCCCCTCCAGTGAGCTCAATCACGATGCTCCACTCTAAGCCGGCACCTTCTTCACAACACTACTGGGCCGTGGTCCATCTTGGCACTTGTAGGGGTGCTGTCTTGAGGAGTTGATTGCAGAGTAGCGGTAATATCCCAGATGGACAAGCCCCCACATGTAGCGGTACCCCCAAAGGAGCTGCTAATGATATTTGTATTTGTTCCCGTTCCTCTGCTTCTCAACCCCAAATAACTGTCCCAAACCCTCTGGCACACCCAGCAACAGTGTAATTGCAATGCACAGTAAAACAGACACAAATGTAGTGAACAGGAAGTTTGTTTACTGAGAGACTTCCCACAATCAAGCAAACTATATACCGATATTCAAATGTCAAAATGACAGACTTCAAAATAATACAATCAAATGGCTTAAATGACTTCAAAGTGGCCTATGCACTCACGCATACAGGGGAACTGATCTGACTTGAAACAGGCAGTTTGTTTCCCTCAAATCACTAATACCAGGGAAGTAACAATGAGAGCCCTTACAATGGAGATATCCAAGATCTTTGGCTAGCCTGGCGTTGGTGCACTTGGTGTCCTGTTGAGCAGGATTAACAAACGGGTACTTGTAAGTATCCTAATAGGCAAAGTGGAATATAGGATGCTTGGTAGGCAAAGTGTAATGTAGTGACCGTTCAGCAGGGTGCGTGTGTTCCTACCAATGTGGGCACTGGTGAGGCAATGTAGCCTGACTACTGTGTATAGGAAAGCGCCCATTCACCCATCCTACGACCAAGGGATCAAGCGATAGGTTCCCCAACCGGCCCGACTGGTCCCCTTGTAACCGGATCGACCCACGTCCTCAGGAATGCCTGGGGATGCCCTCTGGGATCCCTCTCCGATAGGATGTCCGTCACCGTCTGACCCCTGGAGCTGTGGCAGGATCAGCACACCGACCTCTGGAACTGTGGCTGGATGATTCCCCTCTGTGGTTAACAGCAGCCTCTCAGGTCACATCTGTCTCCTTCTCTCCCTCATGGAGAACTCCCCAGCTTTCCAAAATGGAGTCCTTAACCAGCCCTCTGCTTTTGCAGAGCCCCCTGGGATTTGTAGTTCTGTGCCTTTAAAAGTCAATGGGGCAGCTCTCTCAGAGGACTTCATATTCCAGAGTCCTTTGCGGCTCCAAGGAATCCCTCTGGTCCTGCTGCTTGTAAAAGCCTCCTTATCCATATAGAAGCATACCAGGGAAACCAGTGTAATACGATCCTCCTGTGTCTCTTTACACAGCTTCCATCCAGTTCAGTCTGCAAAACAAGGGGGGGGGGGGATTTCACCCAGAGGCTGACAAGCACATCTCTCCCTACTAAAAGAGCCTGTGTATTTACAGTGGTCTCCTGGCAAAGTTCAGAAGTAACGGGCTAGCAAAGAGGGCCCCCGCTACACCTATTTTAGTCATCTCAATTACTTTAGTTTTAGTCGTATTTAGTCGACGAAAATATTTTAGTCTACAAATTTAACACTGGAAAGGAGATCATGGGCGACACTAGTGATTTGCTATGCAGATATTCTAAGCATTTGCACTGTCAGAACAAAAGACTGCTGTATTTTTTTTATGAAATACCTCACAAAATACTGCATTATGGACAATGCATGAAGCATATAATCACAGGAGATAACCATATTACAAAAAATATACAAACATTTATTGTGCCTGTGCAAATGTGTAAGACATTTGCATGCAAATTACTCATACACAAGTCACTGTATGTGTCAACCCTTTACAATATTATATATTCCCCGGATCTTTCACTTAAAGCTCTTGTGGTTCACCCAATGTATTTATATCCACAAGGTCATTGTAATAAATAAACTACATATGTAGATTTACAATATATAAATTGTTGTTTTTGTTGTGCTTAGAAGTTTGCGGTCCTTTTCCAGTGCTTCAGCACTGTAAAGATGCCAAACTATGCTTCAACAGCTGGACCTCAGCTGTCATATTTCCTGCTGCAGTTTGCTGCAAGGTAAACCCTGCTTTATGTCTCAAAGTTTATGGTCAACTCCAATACTCTGGCAATGCAAAGGTGTAGAACAATGGGGTTCATTTACTAAAGGCAAATATTCTGTGCACTGCAAGTGCACTTGCTCCCGAGCTTAGTAAATGAGGTAAAGCTTCATTTTGCAAATAATACTCAATTACACACAAGGAAAATTAAAAAAAAAAACAGCACCTTCTGCTTGCACATGATTGGATGATAGAAATCAGCACAGCATCCCTTCATTTTTAGAACTTCCTCTCAGAAGTGCTCATGCAGTGCACAGTATATTTGCCTTTAGTAAATCAACCTCCCTGTTTCCACAGCTGGACCTCAGCTGCCAAATTTAAAAGGTTTGCTGCAGGGTAAATCCTTTGTTATACCTACAAGTTTGCAGCCTATTTCAGTGCTCGAGCACTGAAAAGATGCCACACAGGGTTTCCACAGCTAGACCTCAGCTGCCATATTTCTAGTGTTTGCTGCAGTGTAAAACCTGCTTTAACTCTGAGTTTGTGGCTAACCTGTAAAGGTTCATCCAGTATTTTTACTGACCCTGTAAAGTTCCCACTAAATATTTTTGCAGCTGTCTCAAAAATCCTGTGCTGTACCTTGACATATTCACAAAGTGGTATCTTACCGCATCCGAGTATGCGGTAAGATACCGCACAGCGTTTGTCAAAACGTTTTTTGGTATTCACTAGAAAATTAATATTCTATCAGTGCAACCCTCTAATAAGTGAGTGAAAAATATAAAGTGTAAAATAATGTGCTATAAAATGTATAAATCATTAAGCTATAAATAAATAATGTGCAAAAATGCAAAGTGCAAAACGATATACACATAACAACCTAGTTGCTGCTAACAACCTGTTCACTTCACATTAGAGACTGTTGTAGAAATTTAGGGTGTATTATGTATTGTCACAGTGTCTCCCAGTGTTGGTTTACCAGTATTCGCTGTGTACAGCGAATATGGCTTTAACCGATACTGAGGAAAGTCCCGCGGACGACCGGCCCTACTAGCCCGCCATCGCACATTAATAGTTAACTACCTTCTATAGGTAACATAACCGGAAAGGAGTCATAGCCAATTTCGGTATAAGCGACATGTGTCGCTTATGACCATTTGGTTGTGACCCTCTGTGACACTGTTATGTATTATGTGGGATTTAAAGATGTTGTCAGAGATTACACTTCACTTGTCCAACAATCGTCGTTGATCCAACAATACACATATAGCAAAACGTGAAACGTAAAAACGTGTAATAAATAAATATCGAATTACTAAATATGTAAAATATCGTGTAATAAAATGTGAAATATAAAAAGTGAGTGAATAATCTCCCAACGTGACTATCTTATAATTAAAAGATCACTTATGGTTTTTTGCAAAACTGTTTGCGACACGCCATAGAATGGCGTATGAGCCTACGCCATTCTATGGTGAAACACT
>BLSH010319911.1:16040-27915 GCA_018402905.1 Glandirana rugosa | reverse complement strand
CACCTGTGATATTGGCTGCAATTTACCCCCACCTGTGATATTGGCTGCAATTTACCCCCACCTGTGATATTGGCTGCAATTTATCCCACCTGTGATATTGGCTGCAATTTACCCCCACCTGTGATACTGGCTGCAATTTACCCCACCTGTGATATTGACTGCAATTTACCCCCACCTGTGATACTGGCTGCAATTTACCGCACCTGTGATATTGGCTGCAATTTACCCCACCTGTGATACTGGCTGCAATTTACCCCACCCTGTGATATTGGCTGCAATTTACCACACCTGTGATGCTGAGCTGTATACTGTGTCCTGTGATGCTGAGCTGTATACTGTGTCCTGTGATGCTGAGCTGTGTACTCCTGACACAATATGTGGAATACAGGGGACGGAGTGGGTGGATTCTATAAGGGTGGGGCTTATTAGAAGTAGGAGGGGGCAAAAAGGAAGGGAGGGGCCTGCCCCCCCCATCCTAAAACTTCACCAGCCGCCACTGGCTGAGCCGGCAAAATGCTCAAAAATGCGGCTTAACGTTGTATACACAGCGTTAAGCCCCGTCAGGCGTTTCTCTGCCTCTATTCAAAATCAATGGGAGCCCATTAATTTGAATAGAAGTCGCACCAGAAATCAGATCCGACTTGCGCTGTGACTTGTGTGCAGAGGATCTTGAAGGGGAACCCCAGCAAAAATGAAAAAAAATTTGCGTGGGGTTCCCCCCGAGGTGGTACCAGACCCTTTGGTCTGGTATGGATTTTAAGGGGAACCCCCATGCCCAAAGGCGTAACTAGAAACTTCAGGGCCCCGGTGCAAGAAATTATGAAGGGCCCCGCTGACCCCTGGCCAGGGCCCTTCCCTCTTCCCACTGATCCTGGGTCCCTTTATTACGGTCCCATCGAATAAACGAATAGTTGTGTACCGAGCCTCACATTAATTCAGAAACGGAAGTATAGTAAAAACAGTTTACTATGCTTCAGTTATAAGTGAACCAATTGGTACCAATCACTGTCCATTCAGAAAAGGAAGGAGCCAGTAAATGAAAAATGTACCAACCTGTTCCCATCTCTCCATCATAACACATCTTCTATAGCAGCTGGCAGGAGAGAGGAGGGGGGAAGACAGCAGCTCTGTGGGGGGGACCAGGGTAGCACCCAGGGACCCGTTGCATAAGTGCCCCACCTGTGAACAGCAGAAGACAGGTAAACTGAATAGGAGGGGTGGCGGGGGCAGCATGTAGAGGAACCAATCTCCTCCATTAGGAGGAAAATGGAGGAGATTGGTTCCTCTAAATGCCGCCTCCGCCATCCCTCCTATCCAGGTGTACAAGGGAGGCACATGGGTTGGTTGCCGGTGTCTGAGGGCGGGGGCTTATCGGAATCTGGAAGCCCCCTTTAACAAGGGGGCCCCCAGATCCCGGACTCCCACCCTCTGTGAATGAGTATGGGGTACATTGTACCCCTACCAATTCATCTGAAAAAAAGTGTCCAAAAAAAAACACACTACACAGCTTTTAAAAATATTTTATTAAATCGGATCCGGTGTCTTCTCCCCTCTCCGGCTCTTCATTCTTCTGCTCTTTTGCAGGGTTTCTGTCTTCTCCTGGGTCTCCTGTCTTCTGCTCTTTTGCGGGGTTTCTATCTTCTGAGGGGTCTTCTGTCTTCTGCTCTTTTGCTGCTGACTCCTCCGCTGTCTTCTCCCTCTCTCTTCTGGAGATGTTGACTCATCGATCTCTCCCACTGCAATGCCAAGTCCGTGCTGCGCATTGCCTTATATTGGCATGGGGCGAAGACCTCTCCCCTTATGATGTGACAGCCCCGCCCCGGGATGTGACGCCGTAAGGGGTTGGGGCTTCAGGATGATGTCAGCAGGTGGCCCCGCCCCATGGCAATATAAAGCAACGCGCAAGCACGGACTTGACATTTGAATGGGAGAGCATGACATGTCAACATCTCCAGAAGAGAGAGGGAGAAGACAGCGGAGGAGACAGCGACAAAAGAGCAGAAGACAGGAGACCCCTCAGAAGACAGAAACCCCGCAAAAGGGCAGAAGACAGGAGACCCAGGAGAAGACAGAAGACCCCTCAGAAGACAGAAACCCCGCAAAAGAGCAGAAGAAAGAAGAGGCAGAGAGGGGAGAAGACGCTGGAGCTGATTTAATAAACATATTTTAAAAAGCTGTGTAGTGTGTTTTTTTTTTTTTTGGATTTTTTTTTCAGGTGAATGGGTAGGGGTACAATGTACCCCATACTCATTCACAGAGGATTGGAGTCCGGATTCTGGGGGCCTCCTTGTTAAAGGGGGCTTCCAGATTCTGATAAGCCCCTGCCCGCTGACCCCGACAACCAACGGCCAGGGTTGTCGAGAAGAGGCTCTTGTCCTCATCAACATGGGGACAAGGTGCTTTGGGGTGGGGGGGGCGCAGGGCCCCCCCCCTGCCCCAAAGCACCCATACTCCCCATGTTGAGGATATGCAGCCTGGTATGGTCCCAGAGAGGGGGGGGGGCGCTCGCTCGTCCCCACCTCCTTTCCTGGCCTGCCAGGCTAGGTGCTCAGATAAGGGTCTGATATGGATCTTGGGGGGGACCCCACACCGTTATTTCGGCGCGGGGGTTCCTCTTAAAAACCATACCAGACCGAAGGGCCTGGTACCTCTTGGGGGGGAACCCCATGCAAATTTTTTTTCATTTTTGCGGGGGTTCCCCTTCAAGATCCTCTGCACACAAGTCGCACTGCAAGTCGGATCCAACTTCTGGTGCGACTTCTATTCAAATCAATGGGCTCCCATACGGAACCGTTGATTTTGAATAGAGCCAGAGAGACTCTGCTGAAAGCTATCACAGAAAAACGTGAAGTGACGCCAATGCAAAATGCTGATGAAATCGCGTTTTTAATGTGTTTTTTTTTCCTGGCGTCGGTACCGATGTTACAGCTCGTTTTTTTTAACGCCTGTGTATATGAGGCCTAATAATGTGCTTACCAGAAGGTGGTAAAGACAAAGCCTGTATTATGCTAATAATGGTTATCCAGCAAGTGAGGAACACAGAACCCAATGTCATATAGGCCATGGTGACCGGACCTCCAATCAATGAATGGATATGGAATCCATTAGAGACCGCATCTCCATATTAACCGGATGTTACTCAGAAGAATTCCACGGAATCATGCAAACAAACAAAGCCTCAGCTGCGGGATGCTCTGGGAGTGGGTACCATAGAACCACAGAGTTTGGTCTGACAAACTCTGGGGCTCTATGGTACTCATTCCCGCAGCATCCTGGCCAGCGGGGGAGCAAATCAGCGGGTGGGGCGGACTTGATGTCCGCCAGCCACCTGCAAACGTTCCCTGCAGTGACAGAATGGGGATCTGCCTGTGTAAACAAATACTATTGAGAAACCTCTTTGTTTTGGGACTTTGAAGGTAGCACACCACTCAATATATATATAAAATGTCACATTTTATTACATGTTGTTTGGTTTAAAAACAAGCACAAACGTATCTAATGCACATACATATATATGTGTACTGTTGTAAAAAAGTCATAGACAACACTGCCAGTGATGCTATAATGGAAGGAATGGCATGGAGCAGGCCTGGACCTGCTGAAGAGATCCACAAAACATCAGTAGCAAAAAGCAGCTGTATAAGTTATTGAATATCTCCCAAAGGTCCTTCTAAGCCCGCTGTCAAGAAACCCGCAAGCGACTCAGAATCCCCAGAGCAACCAAAGGGTCTGTGTATGGTTGCTGATATTACGGAGTATGCAGCCGTCCAAATCTATCAAGGTTGGGGGGAGTCTGCAAAATGATGGGCGTCCATGAGCCAGTCCTCCCAGGCAGTGCTCACACTACGGAAGTTTTGTGGATCCCTTCAGCGGGTCCAGGGCTGATCCATGCCGTTCCTTTCATTATACCATCACTGGCAGTGTTGTCTATGACTTTTTACAGCAGTCCACGTATATATGTATGTACATTGGATAAGTTTGTGCTTTTGCATCCTCCTATAAAAAGCCCCTGATGAAAGGCGTAGCCCTTAAACGCGTCAGGCAATCAAATATGTCTTTGGAACATGGAGTGTAAACATTACAATTATTGATCTATGCACTGTTTGTAAATTGTAAACTTATCTAGGTATTTGTTATTCCTATTTTATTTCAGTCTTGACTTGTTTTTAAACCAAGCAACATGTAATAACATTTGACGTTTTACATATATTTTGAGTGGTCTGCTCAATATTGTTTCTTTAACACAGGGATTGGTAGCTACCACTCTGTCCTGCAACCCTGGAGAAAACACTCATTTGCCTGTGTAAATTACCGGGAGGCTCTCATCGTGAAAAACCGCATCAGCATTTATTAAAATAATTAAAATGCAAACAGGGGACGCTCAGAACGATCCTCCTGCTTTCCAAAGAGCGGAAGTGAAAGTATCCTGCTTGTTTGTTTGCATTTTAATAATTTTATGCCGATGCGGTCTTTCATGATGAGAGCCTCCTGGTCTTTTTACATGGGCTGACTGGACTTTCAACACCATCCCTCCTGTGTGGTTTCGTCGGATACCTACCTGGATACCTACTTACATCTATGCGCTGACAATCTCTGTGATGGGGATCACAGAGGTCTGGTAAGTAGGCATTTTGTTTTTTTCACGGGTGGAGGATTGCACGATCACTTTGGAAAAAGTTTAAAAGTTTGGCAGATGACCTGAATGGACTTTCTACCATTTATTCACTCAAGATTATGAAGTTCCTGATCACTTGCACTTTAATGCGGATGGTTTCCATTTATTTATTTATGAACTTAAACACCTGATTCACATGCACTTTTTTGATATTTTTTGCCATTTTGCACCATGGGTTGAGCTGTTATTATGTAATAGATATATGGACTTCAATTGATTTTCATGCACTTTATGTCTTGACCATTATTCTGACCCCTAGTGGTCAGCTTATTATTCACATGCACTTTCTTGCTACTTGTACTATATGGATTTTATTTAACTTTATGCACTTTATTTTGATATCCTGACCCCTAGTGTGCAGTTTATTAGCAGCACTATACTGGAAGTTTACATTGCGCTGGCTTAAGAAATACCTGTGTATTTCTTGCTATTTCTTGTTCCTTATCCGAGCATGCAGCCCTTGACCGGTTAGGATGGGGGGGGCGAGCGCCCCCCCCCCCCCGAACCGTACCAGGTTACATGCCCTCAACATGGCATGCCCCCAACTCAAAGCACCTTGTCCCCATGTTGATGGGGACAAGAGCCTCTTCCCCACAGCCTGGCTGGTGCTTGTGGGGGTCTGCGGACAGGGGGGTTTATCAGAATCTGGAAGCCACCTTTAATAAGGGGGCCCCCAGATCCCGGCCCCCTTCCTATGTAAATAGGTATGGGAAGCGGGGAGAGCGGCGGCGGTGAAAGAAGAGGATTGAAGACGAAGAGAGGAAGCAAGAAGACTGAAAGAAGAAGCAGAAGAAGGACTAGGGCAGTAGAAGATCGAGGCAGACCGGAGGAAGAAAGAAGAAGAGCTATTTTACACAATAAAGGACTTGTCAAAAACTGCCTCTTGTTTTTTGTACCACTACACTCTTTTTTTGGTGAATGGGTAGGGGTACAATGTACCTCATACCTATTCACATGGGGGGTTGGGATCTGGGGGCCCCCATATTATAGGGGGCTTCCAGATTTTGATAAGCCCCCTGCCTGCAGACCCCCACAACCACCGGTCAGGGTTGTGGGGATGAGGCCCTTCTCCCCATCAACATGGGGACAAGGTGCTTTGGGGGTGATCTCAAAGCATCCTCCCCATGTTGAGGGCATGTGGCCTGGTATGGTTCAGGGGGCGCTTGCTCGTCCCCACCCCCTCCTGCCATGTCAGGGCTGCGTGCTCGGATAAGGGTCTGGTTTGGATTTTGGGGGGGTACCCCACGACATTTTTTAAAAAAATTTGCCTTGGGTGCTGGTGGTGCCAGAACACTGTAATCCCTTGCAGTTACTCTTGTTGGACAGAGGAACAGGGCCTGATGTTGTAAAATAGTTTAAAAATTGTGACGAAAGCCCCCAGTCAAACAGGTGGCGAAAAATTGGGCCTTGGGTGCTGGTGGTGCCAGAACACTGTAACCCCTTGCAGTTACTCTGGTTGGACAGAAGGACAGGGCCTGATGTTGTAAATTAGTTTAAAAATTGTGCCCAAAGACCCCAGTCAAACAGGTGGCAAAAAATTGGGCCATGGGTGCTGGCGGTGCCAGAACACTGTAACCCCTTGCAGTTACTCTTGTTGGACGGAGGAACAGGGCCTGATGTTGTAAATTAGTTTAAAAATTGTGCCAAAGCCCCCAGTCAAACAGGTGGTGAAAAATTGGGCCTTGGGAGCTGGCGGGGCCAGATCACTGTAACCCCTTGCAGTTACTCTTGTTGGACGGAGAAACAGGGCCTGATGTTGTTAATTAATTTAAAAATTGTGACAAAGCCCCCAGTCAAACAGGTGGGGAAAAATTGGGCCTTGGGTGCTGGCGGTGCCAGAACACTGTAACCCCTTGAAGTTACTCTTATTGGACACAGGAACTGGCCCTGCTGTTTTAAATTAGTTTAAAAATTGTTATGGCATGCCCCTGTAGACGTGTACCAAGCATGGAACATGTGTCAATTGTCGCATACAACCATTCCTGGATCAAGCTGCCGTGGCATCAACCACCTCTGAGCCTGCCCCCGCAGAGCTAAAAGAATCTTTTCCCCAGTGTGGCTCCTGTCCCCAAGACAGACTAACTCAAGCACCGCATGGCATTTTTTAGCCCGACTGCTTGCATTGCCCCTTGAATGCTTAGGGAGCACTGCAGGTTCAGAGGACAATTCTGCAGAAGAGGCCACAGAGGTAGAAGAAGAGGAGGGTGTAGAGGAGGCAGATGTGGCACAATCACCACCAGCTTTTTGGAGGCGTGGTGGCGGAACTATTTCCAAAACTGAACCTTGTCCTGCATCCTTCCCAGCTGCCAGAAGAGTTACCCAGTGCACCGTGAAGGAAAGATAACGTCCTTGACCGTGCCTGCTGGACCATGAGTCAGCAGTAATATGAACCCTGCTGCTAACCGCACTGTCCAAGGAGGCCAAAACATTGCCTTCCACATGACAGTAGAGAGCTGGAATGGCCTTACGTGAAAATAAATGTCTTTTGGGAACCTGCCACTGTGGGACAGCACATTCCACAAATTCACGTAAGGGGGCAGAGTCTACCAGCTGAAAAAGCAGCAGATGGAGTGCTAGCAATTTGGCCAAGCTAGCATTAAGACGCTGAGCATGTGGATGGCTGGGGCAGTATTTCTTTTTACGGTTCAGCAACTGGGGTAGGGATATTTGCCTGCTGAATTCACTTGGTGGTGTACTGCTAGCAGATTGGCTGCAAGTACTAGTTGTGGCACGCATTGCTACACCTTCAGTCCTCTCAGTGCAGGTTTTGGAGAGGACTGCAGGTATAGTAGGGGTTGAGATCCCAGATGAGGAGCAAGGAAAAGTCCGTCTTGTTTTCTGGTGTGGGTTTCTCAAGTACTCTTGCCAACGGACTATACAAACAGATGTCACATGCCCCCACCTATAACTGGCCATTACAGTAAGGAGCACTGGAAGGGCAGACGCATGTCAAACAAAAACCAAAGAATTTCCAAGCTCAACTTACTGACCAGCTTGTGACCAACCGAATTAACCTGGCTAACAGTATGTGTTAAAAACAGGGGTTTGGTTACACACATTTGCAAATGCATGTGTAAGCTGCAGGCCGGCGACAAGGCACCCTGCATACTGCAGAATCTATCTCTGTATAAGAGTCTCCACAATGGAAGCACATGCATTTAATGGATAGCTGTAGGGCAGGTGACTGGAGGAGCCCAACCCTCCTTAAAGGAACAGGAACACACTGAACACCCAGCACTTTGCGCAATGGCAGCTAAGGTGTCAGTGTGTTGCCTCACCAATATATCAACAATACAAACAGATGTCACATGCCCCCACCTATAACTGGCCATTACAGTAAGGAGCACTGGAAGGGCAGACGCATGTCAAACAAAAACCAAAGAATTTCCAAGCTCAACTTACTGACCAGCTTGTGACCAACTGAATTAACCTGGCTAACAGTATGTGTTAAAAACAGGGGTTTGGTTACACACATTTGCAAATGCATGTGTAAGCTGCAGGCCGGCGACAAGGCACCCTGTATACTGCAGAACCTATCTCTGTATAAGAGTCTCCACAATGGAAGTACATGCATTTAATGGATAGCTGTAGGGCAGGTGACTGGAGGAGCCCAACCCTCCTTAAAGGTATGGGAACACACTGAACACCCAGCACATTGCGCAATGGCGGCTAAGGTGTCAGTGTGTTGCCTCACCAATATATCAACAATACAAACAGATGTCACATGCCCCCACCTATAACTGGCCATTACAGTAAGGAGCACTGGAAGGGCAGATGCATGTCAAACAAAAACCAAAGAATTTCCAAGCTCAACTTACTGACCAGCTTGTGACCAACCAAATTAACCCGGCTAACAGTATGTGTTAAAAACAGGGGTTTGGTTACACACATTTGCAAATGCATGTGTAAGCTGCAGGCCGGCGACAAGGCACCCTGTATACTGCAGAACCTATCTCTGTATAAGAGTCTCCACAATGGAAGTACATGCATTTAATGGATAGCTGTAGGGCAGGTGACTGGAGGAGCCCAACCCTCCTTTAAGGTACAGGAACACACTGAACACCCAGCACATTGCGCAATGGCGGCTAAGGTGTCAGTGTGTTGCCTCACCAATATATCAACAATACAAACAGATGTCACATGCCCCCACCTATAACTGGCCATTACAGTATGGAGCACTGGAAGGGCAGACGCATGTCAAACAAAAACCAAAGAATATCCAAGCTCAACTTACTCAACTCTTGCCAACGGACTGCATGGCTGGTTCTCATATGTGTTGTCAAGACAGTAGTGCCCAAGCGGCTGGAGTCCTGGCCACGATTGACCCTCTTCAGACATAGATTGCAAATGGCAACGGTGCGATCTACTGCACATGTGCTGAAAAATGCCCGGAGGGGAGGCAGCAGCGCCCTGCACCTGTGGAACTCTGTGGTCTGATGCAATTGGGTGGCTGCCCTTAAGCTGGCCCCTGGAGGACATCCTGCCTTGTTGGAGTTGGGCCTCCTCCTCCTCACTTTCCTCCTCTATTCTCTGAGGCACCCAAGTACAGTCCATGTCCTCATCATCCCCTCCCTCCTCATCACTGGAGCAAACTTGGCAGTATGCTGCAGCTGGGGGAACATGACTGCTAGCCCCCTGTCTCTAGGCTCACACTACTCCCTTCCTCAACCTGGAAACCAACATCAGAGCCTTCAAACTGCTGCGCATCCTCCATGAGCATGTAACTGACACTATGATCAAATAACTCAGGTGACTCCTCTGTGCATGATGGTGGGGCTACAGAAGGAGCGACTGTGGACAAGAATCCGGTGGAATAGGCCGCTTTGCCAGATGCGTTGGAAGGCAAACTTGTATGAGCCTGGATGACAGAGGATGAGGACGGCTTTGTTATCCACTCCACTAACTCTTCTGCATGTTGTGGCTCAATAGCACGTCCAACAACACAAAAAAAGGACAAGCGTGACCCGCCTGCAGAGGATGCACCACGTCCGCCACCACCTCTTTTCACTGAAGACACAGAGGCTGCTTGCCCTCTTTTAGTGGCCTGGGGGCGTCTGCCTCTCCTTTTTGACCTTCCTGACATGATGGGTATTTTTTTTAACACTGCACTACACTGTACTATATACCGTACACCCCCGAATGCACTGATATAGTGTGCACACTCAATACGCTTTTGTGTATATATGTATACACTAGACTGTATATATTTTAAGACACCACGTCAAGTAGTGTGCTATATACTGTATATCCCCCGAATGCACTGATATATAGTGTAAACTCAATACGCTTTTGTGTATATATGTATACACTAGACTGTATATATTTTAAGACACCACGTCAAGTAGTGTGCTATATACTGTACACCCCCGAATGCACTGATATATAGTGTACACTCAATACGCTGCGTGTATATCTGTATACACTAGACTGCATACACTCAATACGCTGCATGTATATCTGTATACACTAGACTGCATATATTTTAAGACACCACGTCAAGTAGTGTGCTATATACCGTACACCCCCAAATGCACTGATATATAGTGTAAACTCAATACGCTTTTGTGTATATATGTATACACTAGACTGTATATATTTTAAGACACCACGTCAAGTAGTGTACTATATACTGTACACCCCCGAATGCACTGATATATAGTGTACACTCAATACGCTGCGTGTATATCTATATAAACTAGACTGCATATATTTTAAGACACCACGTCAAGTAGTGTGCTATATACTGTACACCCCCGAATGCACTGATATATAGTGTACACTCAATACGCTGCGTGTATATCTGTATACACTAGACTGCATATATTTTAAGACACCACATCAAGTAGTGTGCTATATACCGTACACCCCCGAATGCACTGATTAGGGAAAATTGTTTTCATACTTACCGTAATTTTCCTTTCCTGGATCCTCCTCATGTCAGCCTACTATGGGTCAGCTCCACCCCTCTGACCTCTTCCCAAGCCTATAAGAGGTGGCTGTCTGCCCATATGCAGTGTTCAGTTTACCCACCTCGCGACGGACTTTGGGTGGGAATTCCTCGGCTGACATGAGGAGGATCCAGGAAAGGAAAATTACGGTAAGTATGAAAACAATTTTCCCTATTCCTGGACCTCCTCATGTCAGCCTACTATGGGATGTACCCAAGCAATCAACCACATAAGGGGAGGGAAGACATCAAACACCAGAATCATAAATCTGTATCAATAATTTCATGGCCGACAGCCGCCGACAAAACAGTAGACCCAAAAGCTTCCGATGCCGTCAGAGTTACCTTCACTCTGTAGCGTGGAATGAAAGTATTCAGTGCATTCAAGCAAGCTGTCTGCACCCTACTTCTGCTGATACCTTAGCATATGATGCACAGGAATCTGCCATGCTTATCATAAATGTGCTTTGAGCTCCAGTGGCGAAGGATATCCCGCCTCTCTATATGCCATCTGGATAGGTTTAAGGATCTATGAAGACCTTATTCTAGGAGGCCTAGCCATGCCCTTCGTGGAGGGCCCAGGCAAGATGAAGAGCTGATCAAGTTTCCAGACATCTAGTCCACTCTAGGTATATTGATAAGGCCTGCACTAGATCCAGCCTAGTCCATTCGTCTTTCAAGTTACTACCTGGAAAAGCCGATACGACTGCTTCCCAATTCAACTGCAAGGCTGATGCCACCTTTTAGAAGAAAGTTGGGGACTGTGTAACCGGTCTCCCCACAGACTTGACACACGAAAAATTGGCCCCTCGGCATAACGGCTTAAGAGGTTCTCCTTTGTTATGAGTCTTGTCAGGGGTTGAAAGAAGATTTTCCACCGTAGTCGGAACGTCAACTTAACCCTTCGTCAGCATAGCCGAAAAGGTCCATCATTGAACTTTCTGCTTACCTGATCCGACCTAGATCACGTCCGGAATAGTTATATGGATCTCACCTGATCTACAGACCTTTGAACTAGTCGAGAAGTAGAACGGACCCGGGAGGTGCTTCCCGTACCGATCCGGAGGATCTTATTCCAGAAGTATCTAGGAATTTGGATAGGTCTACCGTATATCTCTCCGCCCTATAGGAAGCGGTGACCTCGAGTTTCGTGTAAATACTATTCGTACCGTCTAAGGACACGTAGTATACGATTCCATAGTCGTCTTCATCCCACGTCTGTCGAACGAACTTACGTGACTTATGAAAGTAAG
>BLSH010319911.1:3299-16030 GCA_018402905.1 Glandirana rugosa | reverse complement strand
CTTGCCCTGCAGCAGAAACTGTTTGTGAGGAGGCAGGAGAATTGTCTGACACATCGCCATTTTCTATGCTAGTGAGCATCATGGTCTTCTGGGCCGGAAGGGCCATGCTGCTATTGCTGTTATCTTCTCCTGCTCTTCATTAACACTCTGAGGAATAGTGAGAGCGGAGGAACCACAGACTAAGGGAAAGTCCCATGGAATGGAAAGAGCATCCTAGCCTAAAACCTGCGAGTGCCACCTTTGGGAGAAGTAACACGTAATCTGAGAGTTCTCCTCCAACGTCACCCCAATGATTGAGGTCCCCGAGACCTTGAAGATTTTGAACAGGTATCTGGGATCCAAGCTCTGTTCTTTCAAATCAACGGATCTCTGACTCAGTTGATCCACCAGCTTGTTTTGTGGACCCCGAAGGCATGCTGCTGCCTAGAGAACAATCTGGCATGCCACTCTGAGTAGTAGGAGGCTCCTGGTGCCCCCTTGCCGGGCCACGTAGGCTTTGCAACATCGATTGGAAGGCTACTAGAGTGTGCAGAACGGCCCCTAATTCTAACAGGTTTGGATGCTGAGATAGAGATTATTCTCATTTGCCCTGTACTTGTTGCCTAAGGAATGAGCTCCTTGGTGTACTATGCTGGCATCTGTAGTCAGCACTACTGGAACTGGAGGTTCGAGAGGCACCCTGCGGTATAGATTCTGAGATACCTTCCACCATATCAGAGGACGTTTTATTGGTACTGAATGGTAGATCTTCCAGGCTAATCAGTGGCGATCCCACTGATGAACAAAATTGTATTGAAAAACGCTCCTTCCGAAATTTGGCCCAAGGTACTACCTGGATTGTGGATGACAACAGGCCCAGGTAGTGCATGCACTTCTTGGCCATCAGAAATTGCCTGGTCATGCCCATTCCCGACTTGGTCCGAACTTCCACCAGCTTCCTGGGAGGCAGAATACACGAACTTGGGTGGTGTCAAATTGCATTCCTAGATACTCTAGGACTTGAGTTGGTTGCAACAGGCTCTTGAGATGGTTGAACAACCAACCAAACCGTCTGATCGTGCTGCAGGTTATCAGCCCGTGCTGTTGAAGGAGGGACTTTGACGCGGCCCGAGGAAGATTGTCTTCCAGATAATGAAATATTTGAATGCCTCTGAACCTTAAGATAGCGATGATTACAGCCAAAACTTCTGAAAATGTTCTTGGAACCATGCCTAGCCCAAAAAGGCAGACAACGAAACAGGCCATGGAAGCGATGGTGTGATGCACTTATGGGCACAAATAGGTAAGCATCCGCTAGGTCTATTGACCTAGCAAATCTCCCTACTTCACAATGAGCAATGATGGTTTGCAAGGACTCCATTCTGGATGGAGGGACTTTCATGAAGGTATTCGGGCTCTTACGTCCAGGACCAGCCTGAACCCTTCCGAGGATCTTGTTACCAAGAACCGAAGAGAATAGAATCCTTCTCCCTTCTCGTGTTTCAGAAATGGCACAGTTGCTAGATGGCAATAAATTCTTTACATACATTAAGAAACAATGCCCTTTCCACTGGACAAGTAGAAATTCGGATCTCCACAGAATGAGACTAGGGAGGCCTTCCTTGAATGAAGTCCAAGACCCAGGTATCTTAAACTTCTTCCGCTTAGACCTCACCAAAGTAAGACAGTCTGCTCCCACTTGGGAAGTCTGGACAGGGAACCTTCAGAAAAGCTAGTCTGAAGCTTTCGCCGGCTGGTTCACCTTGGCTTTGGTTGCCTTGGAAAAGGCTGGACCCTGCCCCATCCACTTGTCTAAAGAACGGTCGCCCCGGTTGGTACGGAAGCTTCCCCAAACTCTTTTTTGATCTCTCCGAAGGGACCGAGCGGCTGAGGGAAATCTTTTCCTTCCCTGCGGAATAAGCCCTGTGTTCCCTCCAGACACTTGTTGTCATCAAAAAGGAACTGAGCAAAGGCTGTGCTTGGAAGCACTATCCGCTGACCAATGCTTCAGCCATAGGGCTCTGTGTGTCGTCATAGACTGAGCCATAAATTTCCGTATTATCCTGACCCGGCCCACGGGCACTTGCTAGAAAATACAACCTTGCCTGCTGCCACTAGGTAAGTGCTCTAGCCGGCTAACGTGTACATTCTTTAGAGATCTGTATCCATCCTAAGATCCATCGGATCTTGAAGGATACGGAGCCATCTAGAGGCAATGGTAATGTACCCAGTTTGTCTCCGAAGTGAGGCATCCGCCTTAGGCACGGCCTCCCGAAGCTTAGCAACCCTAACGCAAAAAAGGGTACAAATTTGAGACCCTGATGGACTTTCAATCTTTTATCGGGCCTTGCCCATTCATCTTTCATTATTTCCTGTATTAAAGACCAAAATAATGGGAAGGACAGGAATGACCTTTTCAAGTCTGGATAATACTCTCGCTGCACAAAATACTAAGCGCTTTTGAAGAGCTTCTCAGGCGCTTTTGAAGAGCCTTCCATTGCTTTCAATGGAGAGGGGAATTTTCCACCATCCAGCCAGCGCACTGCCCCAGAGTGAGAGCATTCATTGAGTTTAAAAGAAATAGGATTTGGTGAGCTCTTCAGGCCCCTGAACAACGCATGAAAAGCACCCCAGCGAGAAAGGGGTCCTAGGCTCGACTCACACCCATGCATCTCCAGCATATCACATCGCGCAGACCCACACCACAGACATGTCCCATAGGAAACAATGCCAAATAGACTGTAGTGCCGATCTGCAAAAACGCACCCAAAAACGCACGGGTGCGAATCAGGGCAAAAGAATAGTAGCGATATGCTGCCTCTGGCTCTGATTCTGAAGCTGAAGCGGAAGAGTGCCACCTCGGCCTTCCAGCCGCCCTTGACTGCAGCCTTAATATAGTGCTTCACCTGGCGTGCATCTGCTGCATTACCACATGCGGCCTCCTTTAAACAAGAGAAGTATACATGCCTCCCTGGCAGGGAGTTTGGCCGCACCCCAGCAGGCCTTCTCCTCCCGGGCCGAGGCCCTCCCAGAAGATGAAGAGGATCTGCGCCTGCTTAAGCACATGCTAGCGCTTAGCGGTTGCTTCTTGGTGTTGCAACAGCCATTGGCCAAGGCTCGCGGCAATGCAATGAGGCACCCGAGAGGGTGACCTGGAGTGGCGTTCCACATGGATTTTATCCCGCCGCCGACCACTCCTCTGAGCCGACTTATCACACACTGAGCGATTCATTCTTTGCTGGTGATGCGGCTCCTTGGAACTTTCCTGCAGGCGTTTATCCCGCATCCGGGTCTTCTCTATGTGAAGAGAAGAATGCACTCTTTTAAAAAAAAAACAAAAAAAAAAACTCTTTCATGCGTTCTTCAGTGCTATAGAGGCAGGCAGGAGGACGCAGGACACCTGGACACACAAGACAGCCAGAGATCTATCCAGCAATTCAAGGGCACAGCCCTGTTGAGATCTCACATCATTCAGCATAGAGGCAGTGATTATGAGACAAGCTGGGCCCCAGGTGTTGTAATCACCACAGAGAAACAGGAACCAGAGCATGGGAGAGGGCGTTCCTAATATACCAGGAAGTGGCCACTCTCAGCAACCTACTGAGAATACCTGTGGGACTACAAGCCTCAGCTTGCCTGCTGTTCATCCATTTGTCACACAGCCCAATCCAGCAACGTATAAATGCTTCCTAGAGGCCGGTGTACACCTCTATACTGCTGAAGTGAGACTCTGTCCTTGCTGTCTTCACCACTTCGCCACACAGCCCCACTAGCAGTGTTTAAACGCTTCCTAAAGGCTGGTGTACACATGCAGTTCTTTAAACTGCTGAAGTGAGACTCTGTCCTTGCTCTCATCACTTCGCCACACAGCTCACAGCAGTATTTAACCACTTCCAACGGCTGGTGTACACATGCAGTTCTTTAAACTGCTGAAGTGAGACTCTGTCCTTGCTCTCATCACTTCGCCACACAGCTCACCAGCAGTATTTAACCGCCTCCTAAAGGCTGGTGTGCACATGCAGTTCTTTAAACTGCTGAAGTGAGACTCTGTCCTTGCTCTCATCACTTCACCACACAGCTCACCAGTAGTATTTAACCGCCTCCTAAAGGCTGGTGTACACATGCAGTTCTTTAAACTGCTGAAGTGAGACTCGCCTGCCGCCGCACAGCCCATCCAGCAGTATTTAACCACTCTCTAAAGGCTGGCGTACACATGCAGTACTTTATACTGCTTCATTGAGACCCAGGACCAAGGGTACCCCACAAGTGAAGATTTACAGCCCAGACAAGGGATCTTCTGAACTCAGGAGAGCGCATGAACCTGAGCAGGATCGCATGACATTAGAAGGTTTCGCAGTAAGTCTCCTACCTTGCTTCTTCTTGCGTGTGTGTATACGTATATATATTTGTCTTAAGAGGCGTCCGGAGCGAGGACGAAAAAAGAACACTGCATATGGGCAGACAGCCGCCTCTTATAGGCTTGGGAAGAGGTTGTCCTGAAGGGGTCAGAGAGGCGGAGCTGACCCATAGTAGGCTGACATGAGGAGGTCCAGGAAATATAGTGTACACTCAATACGCTGTGTGTATATCTGTATACACTAGACTGTATATATTTTATGACACCACGTCAAGAAGTGTGCTATATACCGCACACCCCCGAATGCACTGATATATAGTATACACTCAATACGCTGTGTGTATATCTGTATACACTAGACTGTATATATTTTAAGGCACCACGTCAAGAAGTGTGCTATATACCGAACACCCCCAAATGCAACAATATATAGTGTACACTCAATACGCTGTATATATATATATATATATATATATATATACTAGACTGTCTGTATTTTAAAACACCACGTGTACCATATACCATGCACCGCCGAATGCACCAATATATAGTGTACCCTCAATATGCGGTGTGTGTGTATATATATGTATATATACCAGGCTGTATATATTTGAAATACACCAGGTCAAGTGTACTATATACCTTACGTACACCCCAAATGCACCAATATATAGTGTACCCTCAATATGCGGTGTGTGTTTATATATATATATATATATTCCAGGCCATATATCTTTTAATACACCACGTCAACTGTACTATATACCGTATGTACACCCCGAATGCACTGATATATAGTGTACACTGTGTGTGTGTGTGTGTGTGTGTATATATATATATATATATATATATATATATATATATATATATATATATTCTTGCACTGCCTGGCTGTATACAGATAGCCCTATCTATATATTTTCTAACACTAACCTGCTTGCACTAACCGACAGATAGATAGATAGGGTGATCTATATAAAAGCTATATATATATTTTTTTCTTTTTTTTACAATAGCTATCTAGCTAAACAGCCTGCAATCCACAACCTAAACTCTCTCTATCACCGCCGCAATCACACACTACATAGAGCCGCTATAAAAGCGGCTTTATATAGTGTGGGGCCTGGATTGAGGCTGTTGTGCAGTGATTGGCTAAAGGCACCCAATCAAAGCCAATCAAAGCTCTCACAGCAGGCTGCCCATTGATTGGCCAAAGCATGCAGGTCATATGCATGCTTTAGCCAATCAGCGGGCGGCATTCCGCCACCATTGGATTGCATTATAGGGTGCGTGAAGTTCCCGCCAACACCCCATAATGTTTGCAATGAACAGACGAACACATGATGCTCGAGTCGAATATGCGTTCGACTCGAACTGGGAGCTCATCCCTAACAATGAAGAGATTTGTCACGCTCGGGGCAAACCTAGCCCCCATGGCTATACCCTAACCTGTAGATAGTCATTTTTTCTGTACCAAAAATAGTTATGGCTTAGGCAGAACTTAACGTGAAAATAAGTGCAGTAGAAAACCAATATTCTCTCAGCGCAGCCCTCTAATAAGTGAGTGAAAAATATAAAGTGTAACATTGGAGGGGTGCAAACAACATCAGACAACTTAGTAGGAGGGAATCATTTTGGATATGTGAGGCCTCTCACTGAGGGGTCTGAATGTAGATTTTGATTTTAATTGTTTTATTAGTGATTTGTAGTAATTATTTATTAAACACATTCATATGCATTGTACTGTTATTTGAACATATAATATAATTTCAGTTTTTTAAACATTTTAATATGACTGTAATTTTATGGTTATAGAGATATTGGTTTATTGTGTCCGCGTGATGCAGTCACTAGCTGATTATTTTATTTTTTAGCATGGATCCGGAGGGATCTAATGGTGTGTTATGGTGTCCCCATAGCAATTCGCCGGGTAACTATAATTTACCGTTCAGTATATGGTCCTTCCATGTTGAACACCAATTTTAGACCAAAATAGTGTTTACATACACAAACTATATGGTTGCACTTTCAGTGCTGCACTTATTCTTTACTTAATTTATTCACAATTTGTCAATTGGTGTGCTGGCAGCTATAGGTGCACTTTCAGAGAGCATTCATATGGATTGTACTGTTATATGAAAATTTTGTGAGCTAAGTGGGTAATTTTTGATGTTTTATATTTTAATTTTAATATAATTTCAGTTTTTAAATCATTTTAATATGACTGTAATTTTATGGTTGCAGAGATATTGGTTTATTGTGTCCACACAATATAGTTACCAGCTGATTATTTTACTTTCTAGCATGGATCCGGAAGGATCTAATGGTGTGTTATGGTGTCCCCATAGTAATCTGCTGGGTAACTATCATTTCCCTTTCCGGAATTGGTGCGTGATCTTAGACGGCCGAGCTGGCCCTGAACTGATTAAAATACAGGGAAGGGGAAGGGTGCCTAGAAATAGGGGAAGGGAGATTATTTAACCAGCGGTGAGATGTCAGGTCCCCACCCCTACTAAATTCACACCCAGTTTGACGTAACACATATAGGAGGAGGAGTCTCAGTTGGTGTCGTCATCCCGCGGCCATCGTGCTTGTACATGGAGATTGCTATGCTTGATTAGTCTGCACTGCTCAAGTGCCGCACTTGTGAGTATATTGTATACTGTTTTTACTGGAGGAATAAAATATTGAAACAGAGAGCACTAGATCCCATGTTTTTGTCCCCATGTTTTTGTCCCCATATATACCTGATTCCCTTGAGGTAGATTTGAAGCTGTGTAAACCATAAGGAGAAAGAGGGTGATACGGAGGATTAACAAGCTAACAGCACGGCGGGTCAATATATTGATTACCCCTTCAAAAGGGGTCCTGCTGTGTCTGACCCACTATTAAAACAGGGGTCAGATTGTGAGGTGAGCGGCCAGAGCACACTGGTGGAGGAGAGCACTTACACTTGTGGATATTATTAAGGCACATCTGTGGTGGAGTTTGACTTCTTGATGTCATCTGTTGATATTGCCACTATTTGATATTGGTACTATACACTTGGACATTTTCATTGTGTCACACTATTTTGTTGTATTTTGTTGATGTGTGATTCCATACTAGTAGCACAGTACTGTGTTGGTATTATATTCACTAAAAGATGCTACTAAAATACCACATTAATTATTTTATGAAGTCATGTGGTATTTTAGTAGTGAAAGCCTGCAGTAATTTACTGAAGGCGGTAGCCAGCCTCCTTAACACAGGCTGTAAATAGCTGGTTGTTAAGGAGTAGGCGGCCGCCGGCATCCTTAACAACCAGCAACTGTCATGGTTGTTAAGGAGCGGGCGGCTGCCACGTCCTTAACAACCGATGAGTCATCAGCTATCAGCTATTGCCTTAAAGCAACGCATGTTAAAACGTGAAGAGGTACATATGTGCTCATTCAAAACAACAAGACATCAAGGTCTAAATGAGCCCTCAGGTGCTTGTTCACACTGCAATGCGCAATTACTATAATACGCAACATTGCACTTTCTATGTATTGCAGCCCAAAGAATTCTCCATTGTCCTGCAACATACCTATTCTATAACACCCCAAAATGCATGTATGCAAAAATGCTCTGTGCTTTACTGTGTTTTCTGAAAAAATGAGTAGGCCCTAATTTATTGTGCAATGAAAGCCCATTCAAAATGAATGGGCTGTCTTAGGTCTCGTGCACAAAGGCCCATAGACTGTGAAAAAAAACATACACTGTAAAAAAAAAGAAAAACATATTTTCTGTGCCCAGGAGTCTCAGGTGCTTCCTACAGCCACCAGTACAAATCAATGACAAAATGCACCTGTACACTAGTAAACATATATCTAGTCGTATACATTTCTTACAGGTATACATGCATATACATACAAATATACACACCTAGTTGCAACTTGTGTTTATGTATGCATGTATATGATCAGATCTGTGTTTACCAGTGTACAGCCATATCCTGTCATTGATTTCTACAGCACCTGTGACTCCTAGGCTTAGAAATATGGCCATTTTTTACAATGTATGGTCCTATCTGCCCCTGTGCATAAGCCCCAACATAAATCACTTACACTAAAGCCGTTCATACATGAATGGAAATTTGGCTGGCTCAGCAGGGACTGTGCTGCAGGAGTGATTCCCCCATCCACCTTGAATGTGTGGATGGGGGAATCAGCACATTTTTTTCTGTTCAGTGCGCTGGTTGAATGAAAAAAAAATGTGTAATGTATGGCATGACCTGCCTAAGGGACTTTCACACTGATGTGCTTTTGGTGCATTCCCCTTGATTTACAATGGAAGGTTGCCTTTTTGGTGCGCTTTTGAAAAACTGCAAAGATGCAGCATGCAGGACTTTTTAAAGCACAACCTGCAGCGTGAGGAGTTACATAGGATTTCATGGATAATAGTTTTTATGTGCTTTTGTTGCCCTGGAAAAGCGCAGCAAAAGTGCATCAGTGTGAAAGGGCCTAAGGGCTCTTTCACATGGGCATTCAGTCTAGATTTATCTGTCAATTTTTCAGACTGGTCCAGACTAATACCCCTTTCACATGGGAGGATAGAATTTAGCTTTCAGCTGTGGATAGATGAAGGTATCTACCGCAGCAATACTCAGACAATGCTTTCCTATGGACCCATTGCACTACATTTAGCAATGGTTTCATTACGAAGGTTTTGTGTGATTAGAAAAAATAGATTTGACTGCGTCCAGGAACAATGTATTGCAGCTATCTGCACATAACTGCAGGTTAAAGCAGTGCACTGTGTCACCTGCAGATAGCAGCGGCAACAAGCAAAGAAAATCAATATGAAACACATCAGAAATGTCAACAATGTTCCACTGCAGCTAAACGCAGCTGCATGTAAACGCATGTAAACACAGCTAATCGCAATGTACAACTGCAAGTGATTGTTGTGCCTGGAGTCTTGGAATTTCAAAATAATAAAACATGCTTTTAACAGCGGCAGAACAGCCGTCCGTGTGAAAGGGGCCTTAACCACAATATACAGTATCTCACAAAAGTGAGTACACCCCTCACATTTTTGTAAATATTTTATTCTATCTTTTCATGTGACAACACTGAAGAAATGACACTTTGCTACAATGTAAAGTAGTGAGTGTACAGCTTGTATAACAGTGTAATTTTGATGTCCCCTCAAAATAAATCAACACACAGTCATTCATGTCTAAACCGCTGGCAACAAAAGTGAGTACACCCCTAAGTGAAAATGTCCAAATTGGGCCCAAAATGTCAACATTTTGTGTGGCCACCATTATTTTCCAGCACTGCCTTAACCCTCTTGGGCATGGAGTCCACCAGAGCTTCACAGGTTGCCACTGGAGTCCTCTTCCACTCCTTCATGACAACATCATGGAGCTGGTGGATGTTAGAGACCTTGCGCTCTGGCTGCAGCTGCCCCTTTCACTAGCCCTCCTGGCTATTTCCCACAGTCCTCCCAGACTGCACACTTACCAGCTAATCGGCTGACTACTCCCTGGAGATTTCCTGGATGTGCTCACTCTCTCCCGCTGTCCTCACACCTGCTACTGTGCATCCAGGACAGGACTCCTCTGTGTGTTGTAAGAGGATGCCTCCAGCACCCTCCCCCCAGGTCCCCCCCTCCCCCACCAGATTACAAGGCAACCTCAAGGACCACCGACAGCCTCCTCAGTAATCCATCTCTAGGTTACACAGACTGCCCCCTGCTGGCATTGCTCAGAGTATTTAAAGTGGAGCTCCACCCAAGAGAGGAAGCTCCACCTGTTTACCTCCTCCCTCCACTCCCACATTTGGTACCTTTCCGGGTATGGAGCGGGTATCTGATTTTGACAGGTACCCGCTCCCACTTCCGGCTGACTTTGCCGCGTTGAACTCATCTGGAAGTTTGGCCCCCCTTCTTCTTCCCCCACTGCCGGGCAGTTCACAAAGCACAGAATGCTTCGCGCAGTAGGGAACTGGCTGTGAGGCCATAAGGCTTCACTGCCGGTTTCCCATAGCCAAGATTGTGGCGGCAGCACCCGAGAGCCGTTTAAAAAATCGGCTCGGTTGCAGACACCGCTGGATCTGTGGACAGGTAAGTGTCCTAATATTTAAAGTCAGCAGCTACAGTATTGCATTTAATTGTTTCTGGAGGAGCATGGAGCTCTGCTTTAAGAGGTGCCAGCCTATTGCTGGGGATTGGCTGGGGCCCTCCTCAATACTGCAAGCAGCTTCTTCTAACCTCCCACCCATTCTTTTGGAAGCTTCTCCAAGGTTCCAGCAAGTAGGGGGAGGTACCAGAGGTGCTGCCCGATTGAGTCATAAAGCCTCCCTGAGTCACTCACCCTGACCCAGATTCAACCCAGCCTTGCTGACTCATTCTATCTTAGTAATATCTTTTTGTATGTGAGGTCTCCAGAATTGGACACAGTATTCTAAATGAGGTCTCACTAAAGATCTACAGTATCTCACAAAAGTGAGTACACCCCCTCACATGTTTGTAAATATTTTATTATATCTTTTCATGACAACACTGAAAAAAAAGACACTTTGCTACAATGTAAAGTAGTGAGTGTACACAGCTTGTATAACAGTGTAAATTTGCTGTCCAATCAAAATAACTCAAAACACAGCCATCAAAGTGATTGTAAAGGTTTTTTTAACATGTTATACTCACCTACTCTGTGCAATTGTGCACAGCAGCCTGGATCCCCTTCTTCTCTGGTCCCTCTTTGGCTCTTCTGTCCCATCCTTCCTATCGAGTGCCCCCTCAGCCAGCAGCTCTCTATGGGGGCACCCGAGCCGAGTCAGAGCTCTGTGTGTCCACTCAGACACGGAGCCCCGACCCGGCCCCACCCCCTCTCTGCCCTGATTGGCTGACTAACTGGACAGCCATGGGAGCCAATAGCGCCGCTGCTGTATCTCATCAAATAAGGTGGAGTGTCCTGGATGGCTGAGAGGATCGTGGACATTGCTGGAGAGAGATGGGGCTAAGGGTAAGTATTAGGGGGACTAAGCGGGGCTGCTACACTCAGAAGGTTTTTTATCTTAATGCATTAAGATAAAAAACCTTCTGCCTTTACAACTCCTTTAATGTCACCTGGTTAACGCCACACACGCTTGACACCATCTGAACCAAATAAGTTTATCTTATCAGACCACAGAAAATGGTTCCAGTAATCCATGCCCTTAGTCTGCTTGTCTTCAGCAAACTATTTGCGGCCTTTCTTCTGCATCATCGTTAGAGGAGGCTTACTTCTGGGACGACAGCCATGCAGACCAATTTGATGCGGTGTGCAGATATAACGCGTGAGACCCACGCGAAGTAATGATACCAGGCCTGAAGCAAGACTGACTCCATATTGGAAGGGGAGCTACTTAAATAACTGGCTACTAAGTTTTGTTTCTCTCCTTCCAACATGGCAGTTTGAACAAGTTTTTCCTTTACACCCCCTCTGTCTCTGGCCAGATCAACTTCAAAGGGGCCTCTTGGTCCATGGCTGGTCAGGAAGGAGCCTGTTCGCTTATCTTGAACAAACATACAACAAACTGATGTGAGACATGCAACACCGTAAATCACCCCCAGGAATCCTGACCCTTTCAGTAACTTTGGAACAACATGAGAAGGTAGAAAAACTTACATATAGTCATAATTTCCATTATACATATGCCATAGTGATAAAACATACATATTTGAATGCAGAATTTCGGCCCAGATAATTCAAGTATAAACATTCACCCCTTGTTGCCCAAGGAGGGATAGAACTAGTCTATTCCTTCCCCAGGGTCCTAGAAGGTCTCAGCACTCTCATGTTTGGAGTCATTTTGAAAGCTTTATGCAAGCTGAAATGAAATTTCTTACTGGGAGATGTGCCGGACAGTCCAATCACAAGTTATGATCCATGCATGATTATGAAGCATTTATCTTCACTGTACGCCCTGGACATTGTCTAAGAACAAAGGAGCATGGGGGAGCTCATGTCCACGTCGGGGTTGGTAGTGACACGGCCCCAAATGATCCACAATGGCTCAAAAGTGAAATGGTCCAGAAGTATTTAGACAGAATCAGGTCCCGCATGTCACTTCTATTTACGAAGTATTAGTACGTACCTAGTATTGAACACTAACCTGACAGGCCGTGTAGAGGGTCATTCTTTAAAGTAAAGTCGAACGTATTTCGAAAGTTTTACTGAGGTTTGTACTCTCACGACTCTGGAAGATCCTGGGACCCCTTCCTTATCTGATCAAGATAGGGAGGAACCCGTTGTTCCCCACTTACAAATATGAACTTAATAGACCCGGCTTTAAGACGTAAGTTTATACATACAAAATAGTGATACCGTATACATATTACCTTTAATACTGATATACATTCAAAAAGATGGAAGAGTACAACAAGG
>BLSH010319880.1:23056-38054 GCA_018402905.1 Glandirana rugosa | reverse complement strand
TTATTACCTCTTCTGAAGTGACTTGACCTGAAGAATGTAACATACTCTTTCTTACAGAAAGAACTAAATTATTGATAAACAGCATTTATTTATACATGATTTGAGCTTGATTTGTATAAATGCTGTATATAGAAAAATCATTAAATATAAATAGTATGTTGCCTGGACAAAAATGATTGGGACGAAGTCAAAGAGTATTATACATTTTTTGAGCAAGACAAAGGTTACATTGCATCTTTAGAACTAAGTCCAGAATTTCCAAATCAGGAAACACAGACAATGAGGAATTAGTGGAACTATGTGATGGAGGCTTAGGAGAAGGACTTCTACAAACAAAATTCAGGAGATTCAACACCAGGAAATGTACTAAAGCCTATACTATTCCTATTGGCAGTACCAGTGGGCGGAGTCCTAGATTTATAGCTTAGCAAAAGGTAAATGCAATGTTATTCCTTGCAGGGAAATATTAATTTGTAGATTTTATGGAAAGCGTTGATATTTTTGCAAAAAAGGTACATGAATGCTATATTGGTACATAGGGGAGCTGGGATTTAGAAAAAAAAGTGATCAAAGGTGAACTTAGCCTTTAACAGAAGATGAGTACATGCCACTCAAAGCTGTCTACACATGAGTGTGTACAGTAAGTTTTTATGAAGCATATTCAAAGCTTTCATCAAGCGTCTAGCACCTTTCTGGAAGTATTTAAAGCAATTTTGACCTCACAACGGAGGTGATAGACTTAAAGTGGTTGTAAACCCCATTCATGAAATCAGACCTGGGCACATATATCTGTACTGTTTACTTATCTCTCTCCAAAACTCTAAGTGTTGTGTCTTTCTTCTGCTCTGTTCCTCTATTATCAAACAAGATAAAAGCAGCTGAAAATTTGTGTCGGGGAGGGAACTTAGAGATAGATAAGCAGATAGCGTGTCTATTCAGACTGCAGCTCTGCAATTTTTTTTTTTTTAATGAAAAGGCTAAATACCTTTTCATTAAAAAAACACGCACACTATGTGTATATACACTATTATGTCAAAAGTATTGGGACACCTGCCTTTACATGCACATACACTTTAATGGCACCCCAGTCTTAGTCCATAGGGTTCAATATTGAGTCGGCCCACACTTTGCAGCTATAGCAGCTTTAACTCTTTTGGGAAGGATGTCCACAAGGTTTAGGAGTGTGTCTATGGGAATGTTTGATCATTCTACCAGAAACGCATTTGTGAGGTCAGGCACTGATGTTGGAGAAGAAGGCCTGGCTCACAGTTTCTGCTCTAATTCATCCCAAAGGTGTTCTAGCAGGTTCAAGTCAGCACTCTGTCCAGGTCAATCAAGTTCCTCAACCCCAAACTCACTCATCAATGTCTTTATGGACCTTGCTTTGTGCGCCGGTCCAAAAAACTTTGTGTGGGGTTGTTTTTCAGGGGTTGGGCTTGGTCCCTTAGTTCCAGTGAAGGGAACTCTTAAGGCATCAACTTACCAAGACATTTTGGATAATTTCATTTTCCCAACTTTTTGGGAACAGTTCAGGGTTGACCCCTTCCTGTTCCAACATGACTGCACACAAGTGCACAAAGCAAGGCAATATAGTGTATATACACATAGGCCCTGATTTACTATACCTCCCAAATCTACTCCAGCAGTGCCTTAAAATAACTCCCAATTAAAGGCAATTACGACTTCAACTCTCACAAACTGGGAGGAAATCTACACACATCAGAACTCTGGGAAGATGCCTCTCAGATTACATATTCAAAGCACTGGATGTCACCTGGAACTGAAATTGTGGCTTCAGAATTCCTCCATTTAATGCTTGTATGCAAGTGTATTGCCATAAAAAAAAACATTACCACCCCCTCTCTCTAATTTTAACAGCCTTAGCCCTAGGGGACATGTATGAATAGAAAAAAAAAGTTTATAAATCAATTTTTTTCAGGAGCAATGGTTTTAATAATGGTTAAAGTGAAAAAACCCCACAAAATATTCCTTTAACCACTTCAGCCCCATTAGGATTTCACGCTTTAGGACCAGAGCACTTTTTGCGATTCGGCACTGCGTCACTTTAACTGACAATTGTGTGGACGTGCGACGTTGTACTCAAACAAAATTTACATCCTTTTTTACCCACAAATAGAGCTTTCTTTTGGTAGTATTTGATCTCCTCTGCATCATTTCTGATCGCCGCTATAAATAAAAAAAAAAGCAACAATTTTGCAAAATAACCAGTTTTTCTTACTTTTTACTAAAATACAAATCCAAACAAAAAAATATTAAAAAACATTTTATTTCATCAGTTTTGGCTGATTTATATTCTTCCTCATATTTTTTTTTCAAAAATCACAATCAGCGTTTATTGATTGGCTTGCACAAAAGTCGCTGCGTTTACGGATGATGAACATTAATTTCTGGGGTTTTTCTTTTACTAGTAATGGCAGGGATCTGCAATTTTTAGCGGTACTGCGATATTGCGGCGGACATGACGGACCATTTTGACACTTTTTTGGGACCATTGGCATTTATACAGCGATCAGTGCTATAAAAATGCACTGATTACTGTAGAAATGCCATTGGCAGTGAAGGGGTTACCCTGGAGGGGGCGCTCTAAGGGATAACTGTGTGCCCTAGGCGTGTTCTAACTGTATGGGGGCTGGGCTGGCAGGGGGAGGGGAGTGATCATGGCTTACATATACAGGAAGCCTGTGATCACTGCCCTTCCCTCTCTGTCAGAACAGAGATCTTTGATTACTTACACGGACCTCCATTCTTTCACTGCGGGGGAGGCCATCGCGGGTAGCCGGCTGTGATTGAGTCTCCCCTACCCGCTCCCTGGCCCCCCCGAAGCACAGTGAGTGCATGAGTGTGCCTACGGCAGCATGCAAGTGCTCACAATGCTAGTTATCACAGCCACCGTCAGGTGACGGTGGTTTGCGATAACGCAGCACTTTGCCGCTGTCACGCTGCAGCAGGCGGTCGACAAGTGGTTAAATATCGTGCATGGGGGGTCCCCTTAGTATGGATCTCTATGATGTTTACAACAGTGCCACCACAAAATAACATTTGTAAAGGAAAAATTGACATTTAAAAATGGTTGTGGCTGGAATGTATTGCTGGTTCCCTGCAATATAGATAAAGATCATTGAAAAAGCATTGCGTTGGGGGTCCCCCCCAGTCCATACCAGGCCCTTCGGGTTTGGTATGGATTTTAAGGGGAACCCCACGCCAAATTTAGAAAAAATTGTGTTGGGGTCCCCCCAAAATCCAAACCAGACCCTTATCCAAGCACTCAGCCCTGGCATGGCAGGGGGGTGGGGACGAGTGAGAGTGCCCCCTCCAAACCTTATCAGGCCACATGCCCTCAACATGGGGAGGGTGCTTTGGGGTCTGGTTTAGATCTTCGGGGAACCCCAACGCCATTTTTCCACAAATTTGGCATGGGGTTCCCCTTAAAATCCATACCAGACTTGAAGGACCTGGTACGGAATTTGCGGGGACCCCTACCCAAAATAGGTGTTTAATTTTGGCATGCCAAAACCCTTATCCGAGCGTGCATGCACTGTATATAGTCTACACAGTGGTGTAGTGGTTAGCACTTTTGCCTGGGAACAAAAGGGTCACTGGTCTCCCTGTGTCTGCATGGGATTCCTCCGGTTTGCTCCCACACTCCAAAGGCATGCAGGTAGGTAAATTAGATCCTGTTTAAATTGGCCCTAGTATATGTATGAATTATGGTATATGTATGGGTTAGGGACCATAGATTGTAAGCTCCTTGAGGATAGGGACTGATGTGAATGTACAATATATATGTAAAGCACTGCATAAATTGACAGCGCTATATAAGTACCTGAAATAAATAAATACACTGAATGCAGCGTATTATATATACCATACTATACATATATATTCGTATACTACATGCCACTGCCTAACCTTTTGCTATCTCTGCAAATGTTTTCACTATATTCGGCTGCTGTGTAAGTGGCCTTATATAGTGTGGGCGTGGACTCAGACCCACTGAGCAATGATTGGCCAAAGGCACCCTGCCTTTGGCCAATCATGGCTCTCACAGCAAAGCATGCAGTGGTTGTCCAAAGCACGCAGGTCATTTGCATGCTTTGGCCAATCAGCAGGCGGCATTCCCCCACAATTTCACTGCATTATGGGCCACTCAAATCTCCCACAAGCGCCCCATAATGCTCAGGATACAGCAACCCCCCGATGTTCGAGTCGAACATACTTTTGACTCAAACCGGGGGACCATCCCTATTGACCATGGATGTACATCGCGAGATACTTTTTTAACATAAAAGATTGGACAAAAAATTTCTCCATTTTTTAAAACATTTTTACACTTTTTAGGTGAATGGGTATGATGTACCCAATACCCATTCACATGGGGGGGCAGGATCTGGTGGCCCCCTTGTTAATGGGGGCTTCCACATTTTGATCAGCTCCCTAACCGCAGACCCCAACAACCACAGTTGTCGGGAAGAGGCCCTTGTCCCCATCAACATAGGTACAAGATGCTTTGGGGTGGGGGGCGCAGAGCCCCCCCACCCAAAAGCACACACCCCCTCATGTTAAAGGCATGTGGGCTGGTTTGGTCCAGGAGGGGGGGGGCCTTCACTTGTCCCCCCATCCTGACCTCCAGGCTGCATGCTCAGAAAGGGTCTGGATTGTGGGGGATCCCCCACCGTTTTGTAAAAAAAATTGGAGTGGGCTTCCCCTTAAAATCCATCCCTGAGCCAAAGGGCTTGGTATGGATTGGGGGGACAATACTTTATAGCCGCAAGCAAGTTGAAATTAGATTTTTGATCAATGTAGGGGAGGATATGGTAGCTATATGTGGTGTGGGTGGGGTTCATTGATTTATTTGGCGTCACCACACAATTGCTTCCAGCCCATGTGCACACAGCATTTCCTGTTTCCAGCCGCATTACATCTGTAAGGATATGGAAATATAAATGAGAAGATGACAGTCAGTGCTGGTTCACACTAGTGCAATGCGGGAACCCTGCAAATCCACTGCCATTGCACCCGACTTAGACAGTTCACACTGCCATATGCAAACTGCTGGGTGTGTCAATAGAAAGCTAATAACACCCCCAAATCAGTTTGCAGATCGAATTTGCATAGCACAGATCGCATGTGATTTGCACTGCGGTGTGAATCACATCTGACCTCGGACACTGCAGCAGTGTGAACCGGCCCTATAGAAGGTAATCCACTTCCCCAAAACCACCACCCCCAAAACTAATTAAAAAAGTAAGTTACAAAACAGAACAACAACAAGCAAAATCAATTTCATTTTATTTTTCCAGCAGAAACACAAGTATGTACATATTTACTGGCATTAAAGTATTTACAGTATATACACATTTAGCAAAACAGTTAGCAATTGGGTTCGAAGAGCCCTGCTCATAGGAGCTTATTATCTAAAATTGGACTAAACCTTACAGTGAACACAGTTTTAGTTTCACTGTGCATAACTGCCCACACATTTCATAAATTGACTAAACGCCCACATGACATTATTAGCTGCAAAATTACAGATAGATAATTAACAGTCATTCTAACAAATCATTACAACATACTATTAAAAAAGGCACACTAAAACAATAACACCCCTCCGCCCCTGACATTCTACAGACATACATTGGTGAGTATTTTCTCCTAGAAGAATGCATGGTAAGACAAACAATACACACCTCAATCGGACAGCATGGTAAAATCAAGCCACTTTTGATGGTCAAAATGCACAATAATTTCAGCAAACAGCTCTAGTAAAACATTTGTCATTCGCAAAATATCATTCCTTCTCCCACAAAAACCACAGCAACAAACCTGACCTCTCATCGGGCCAAACCAACACCCTCTACTGAAGTGCCTTATATAAGCTAGCACTGACACACACACAATAGAAGTACACGCCCACCAGTATCTTTCAATCTGTCTTTTCTAATTTATTTCACCTGAGAGGCTGCAATACCTATTACTATTTGCTGTGTTAACCCTTGGCTATGTTCATCAGATCAGTATAACTCCAGGACAAAATTCTAAGTCAGTGGTTATCAACCCTGTCCTCAAGTACCCCCAACGGGTCATGTTTTCAGGCTTTTTATTATTTGGCACAAGTGATTTGATCAGTTTCCCTGCCTTAATAATTACCACAGCTGTTTCATCTGAGGGAATTCCTGAAAGCATGACCTGTTGGGGCACCTTGAGGACTGAAGTTGAGAAACACTGATCCAAGCAACAGTTTTCTAACCAGATGTACCTGTGCAGTGTAAACCCTACAATTTGAAATGTCCAAGTCCCTGGCTGCAATGAGCTTCCAATTTAAAGTCCCAAAATAACTTGCTTACATTACAGACTATTTGGACAAGAGACTAATAAAATGCCAACTTGTCTTTGGATTGTGGTGAAAAACCCAACCATGGGTTTATTATAAACTTCAACTCAAGCATTAGCATATCCAGGACGTGAACCAGCAACTTTTTGGGTGCCAGGGGGATTTGCTAGCCACTTAGCTAGTGAGCAGTGAGCACAACATGTCTTGTCCATCGATGTGGCATGAACCAGCTCTAAGTCCATAGCCATGCTCAGTATCACAAGTACTATACAATAGATTGCCCTAAGTATTGGGAAATGTGCCTTTACACACACATGAACTATAATGGCAGCCCAGGGTTCAGTATAGAGTTGGGCTACCATTTGCAGCTATAACAGCTTCAACTCTTCTGGGAAGGCTGTCCATAAGGATTAGGAATGTGTCTATGAGAATGTTTGGCCATTTTTCCAGAAGTGCATTTGTTAGGTCAGGCACTGATGTTGGATGAGAAGGCCTGGCTCGCAGTCTCTGCTCTAATTTAGCCAAAAGGTGTTATATCGGGTTGAGGTCAGGACTCTGTGCAGGCCAGTCAAGTTCCTCCATATCAACCTCCCTCATCAATGTTTTTATGGCCTTTGCTTTGTGCACTGGTGCGCAGTCACTTTGGAACAGGAAGGGCCATCCCCAAACTGTTCCCACAAAGTTGGGAGCATGAAATTGCCCAACATGTCTTACTGATGCCTTAAGAATTCCCTTCACTGGAACTAAGGTGTTAAGCCCAACCCCTGAAAAACAACCCCACACCATAATCCCCCTCCACCAAATGATTTGGACCAGTGCACAAAGCAAGATCCATAAAGACATGGATGAGCGAGTTTGGGGTGGAGGAACTTGACTGGCCTGCACAGAGTCCTGACCTCAACCAGATAGGACACATTTTGGCTGAATTAGAGCGGAGACTGTGAGCCAGGTCTTCTCATCAATGGTGGTGGAACCCTCCTACACATAAATACTACATTTAGACATAATTTAGGTAAGGCCCTGAGTCATGTTTAACAACATAGATAGGACAAACAACATCTCTACATGAAGTGACATGCTTGGGAATTGAACTCTGGACGTCTGCAATGGTAGACAGAATTGCTACCTTTTAACCACTTCAGCCCTGGAAGGATTTCTAGCTTTAGGACCAGAGCACTTTTTTTTGGTAATTACGCGGTCATGCAATGCAGTACCCAAACAAAATTTGCATCCCTTTTTTCCCCACAAATAGAGCTTTCTTTTGGTGGTATTTGTTCACTGCTGAGCTTTTTATTTTTGCGATATAAACAAAAAAATAATGAAAATTTTGAAAAAAAATGATATTTTCAACTTTATGAAAATTTTGAAAAAAAATGATATTTTCAACTTTATGTTATTACAAAAATACAATAAACTAAATTTTAGTCATACATTTTTGCCAAAATGCATTTAGCCACATGTTTCGGGTTAAAAAAAAAAGTCAATTAGAGTATATTTATTGGTGTGCGCAAAAGTCATAGCATCTACAAACTAGGGTACATTTTCTGGAATTTCCACAGCTTTTATTTTATGACTGCCTATCTCATTTCCTGAGGTGCTAAAATGGAGGTGCAGTAAACCCCCCCCCCCAAATGACCCCATTTTGGAAAGTAAACACCCCAAGGAATTTGCTGAGAGCCATGTTGAGCCCCATGAATATTTTATTTTTTTGTCATAAGTGATTGAAAGATAACCAAAAAAAATTCTCAAAGTTGTTACTGAAATGATTTATTGCTCACACATGCCATGGGTATATGTGGAATTACACCCCAAAATACATTCTGCTGCTTTTCCTGAGTACGGGGATACCCCATGTGTGAGACTTTTTGGGAGCCTATCGGCATACGGGACCCCAAAAACCAATCACTGCCTTCAGGATTTCTAAGGGCAAAAATGTATGCCTTCATCCCATACTCAGTTTTGGAGGCCATGAAATGCCCAGAGAGCACCCCCCCAAATAACCCCCTTTTTGGAAAGTAGACATCCCAAGCTATTTGCTGAGAGGCATGTTGAGCCCATGGAATATTTTGCCACAAGTTTCGGGGAAATTACAAATTTTTTTTTCCACAAAGTTGTCACTAAATGATATGTTGCTTGAACATGCCATGGGTATATGTGAAATTACACGCCAAAATACATTCTGCTGCTTCTTCTGAATACGGGGATACCACATATGTGAGACTTTCTGGCAGTCTAGCTGCGTACGGGACCCCAAAATCCAATCACCGCCTTCAGGCTTGTGCGGAAAAAGGCTGATTTTACTCCTCACTCCCTATCACAGTTTCGGAGGCCATGGAATGCCCAGATAGCAGAAAACCCCCCAAATGACCCAATTTTGGAAAGTAAACACTCCAAGCTATTTGTTGAGAGGCATGTTGAGTATTTTGCACATCTCACTTTTTGTCACAAAGTTTTGAAATTTGAAAAAAGTAAAAAAAAAAAAAATCAGTTTATTTCTTCATTTTCCAAAACAAATGAGAGCTGCAAAATACGCACCATGCCTCTTAGCAAATACCTTAGGGTGTCTACTTTCCAAAATGGGGTCATTTGGGGGGTTTGTGCTACCTTGACATTTTAGGGTCTCCAAAAACATGATGCGTGCTGAGGAGTAAAATCACCATTTTACGCCCTTAGAAAGCCTGAAGGCAGTGATTGGTTTTCGGGGTCCTGTACGCAGATAAGCTCCCAAAAAGTCTCACACATGTGGTATCCCCATACTCAGGAGAAGCAGCAGAATGTATTTTGGGGTGTAATTCCACATATACCCATGGCATGTGTGAGCAATATATCATTTCAGTGACAACTTTGTGTAAATAAATAAATAAAAATTGTAATTTCCCCGAAACGTGGCAAAATATAAAATATTCCATGGACTCAACATGCCTCTGAGCAGATAGCTTGGGGTGCCTACTTTTCAAAATGGGGTAATTTGTTTTTTTTTTTTGGCCTTTTCATGGACTCCGAAACCTGGATAGGTAGTGAGGAGTGGAGGCATACATTTTCGCCCTTAGAAATCCTGAAGGAGGTGATTGGTTTTCAGGGTCCTGTATGCAGATAGACTTACAAAAAGTCTCACACATGGGGTATCCCCATACTCAGGAGAAGCAGCAGAATGTATTGTGGGGTATAATTCCACATATACCCATGGCATGGGTGAGCAATATACTTTGTGTATTTTTTTTTGTCATTTTTCAATCACTTATGACAAACAAATAAAATATTCCACGGACTCAACATGCCTCTCAGAAAATAGCTTGGGGTGTCTACTTTCAAAAATGGTGTAATTTGGGGGGGTTTTGAACTGTCCTGGCATTTTATGCCCAACATCACCCACTCTTCTAACCACTTGAACCACCAAGTCTTTTCTGACACTTTTTGTTTACATGAAAAAATACTTTTTTTTTGCTAGAAAATTACATTGAACTTTAAAGCAGAGGCCCTACAGATTTAAATAGTGGGTGTTACAATTTTTTCTTTCACAAAGTATTTGCGCAGCGATTTTTCAAACGCAATTTTATGGGAAAAAAACACTTTTTTGAATTTTAATGCACAAAAGTATACTATTTTGCCCAAATGTTTGGTGAAATATAAAAGTTGATCTCATGCCAAGCGCATAGACACCAAATATGACATGCTTTAAAAATGACGCACACCCGCCAAGCGGCGACAAACTATATACATTTTTAAAAACCATTAAAAGCCTTTACAGGTTACCACTTTAGATCTGCAGAGGAGGTCTACTGCTAGAATTACTGCCCTCGATCTGATGTTCGTGGTGATACCTCACATGCATGGTGAAATTGTTGTTTACATATGACACGAGACTCACACTTGTGTCCACCTTTGCACGCGTGCACGGGGGGGCAGGGGTACATTTTTTTTTAATTATTCATTTTGCTTTTTATTTTATTTTTACACTGTCCCTTTCATCTTTTTTATCATTTTTTTTATCACAAGGATTTTAAATATCCCCTATGATAAACATAGGTATTGTCGCATATATTTTTTTTTAAATTTGGGGTCTACTAAACTCTAGATCTTTCCCCAGCCCTTAAAGCATCTGACCACACCAAAATTGGTTTGATAAGATGCTTCCCCGATTTCCCAATGGCGCTGTTTATATCTGGCGAAACTGAAGTCACAAAATGCTCGTAGCCTCCGATTTCTTAGGCCATGGAGATGATTGGAGCCATTCTAGTCTTCAATCAGCTCTATTGTAAGCTGGCGGAACCACCAGCTGCTTTCTCACATTACCCAGTGCGACAGGAGAGCCTGAGAAGGCCAGCAACATACTAGTATGTTGCTGGTCCTTGTTGGGCATATGTTGTAATGTTTTTTTTTTCACACAGCCTGTGGGTTAAATGAAAAAAAATAATCAATCGGTGGGTATGCCCACCATTAGAAAACCTCCCTTCATCCTCCCACTTCTAATAGTGGGCATAGCCACTTTAAAAAATATATATATCGGAGCATAGGGGCAATCCGCCCATATTTCCACCAACTGCCCCTATGCTCCAGTATATTTGCTCTTTTTTTAACTGTGGGGGTGAAATCACCTCCAACAGTGCTGGAGTCGCTGCTTTATATATGGTGGGAGCAAACGCTATTGCTGCCACCCTAAATAAATCAGCGCTGCAGCTGGCGTACCTAAAAATCAAATAAAGATTTATAAAACAGTAACACATAAAAAAATAATATTCCTGCTAATAATAATACTGCTAAGCAGTATACAGCCCAGCATCACCAGATAGGGTATACAGCATTACCAGATAGGGGTATTTACAGCACCACAGATAGGGATATATACAGCACGAAAGATAGGGATATACACTTCACCAGATAGGGGTATACACTTCACCAGATAGGGGTATACACATCACCAGATAGGGGTATACACAGCACCAAATAGGGGTATACACAGCACCAGATAGGGGTATACACATCACCAGATAGGGGTATATACAGCACCAGATAGGAGTATACACATCACCAGATAGGGGTATACACATAACTAGATAGGGGTATACACATCACCAGATAGGGATATATACAGCACCAGATAGGGGTTTACACAGCACCAGACAGGGGTATATACAGCACCAGATAGGGGTATACATAGCACCAGTTGGAACCAGCAGTCCCCTGCAAGTGCCCAGAGCTGTTCTCCAGGCACAAGCCGGGAGGTGGCTGACTAGACTCCATCTTCAAGCAGGCAAGGTAGTGTGTGACAACATCACTATCCTGCTGCTAGCTGCCCTTCATCTGGAAAAAAGTCTCCTCTCTCTCTCACTGACTCACCTTGCTTGAAGCTTCCCATGTGACTTTGTGAGTCTGTGAGTCTACTCCTCCTGGGACTCTCTCTGGGACTGGGAGTCTTGGAACGGACCGGTCCAGCTGGCTGTGTGGCTTGCTAGTTCAGTTCGGCTTGGCTTGGGCCTTGGGCACGGTTGGCAAGTGACGGGCGGCCACGGCATGAAGCGAGGAGGATGAAGGGAAACCTGGCGGGTGCTGCACCTGCGTGTTCATCCACTCCAAGCAGCACGTCCGCCACAGTCCTGCCCCCGCCCACCGCACCATGAAACGATGGCACACACACTCACACTTTTAAGTCTGACCAATGAGCTCCAAGAATTGCTATCAGCAAGGGACAAAAAATATCAGGGAAACACTGTATCCGGTGCCACTTTTAAAGGGGTCGGTCGGACCACTTTTTTTTTTTATTCATGCCCAAGGAGGGGGGGGTCAGGCTATGCCCGGGTGCCCCCTATGGATGAGCCACCACTGTATCAGACCAGCTGTGGATTTTGACGCAGGAGAGGAGAGGCGAGTGAAATGTGATCTGCCGTAAAGGATCTGTATACCAAAGTGCCACTAGACCTGTTGGAGTCTTTGTTTACGGTGAGCTGCTAGGGCATACTCCTGGTGGATGCCTGGATGGTGGGAGCAATTGTGTTCACAGCTTTCAAGAACTATTTTTTCAGCACTTGATCTTCACATCTCATCACTTTTTGATGCACTGTATTATTTGCGACTGATTTTATTCTTTTTTCATGTAAAATCAGATGAATATCTGCCTTTGATCCAAGCATTTTATCAGTGTTTCATATATTATCGCATAATACTGTATTTTTTTTTTTTTTTTTTTAATTAGGGTTAGTCGTCCATGCATATTTGTCTATTTTTGCTGTTTAGCTTCTTGAATTAGTGCACTGTATCACTGTTTCACATAATACCGCATATTATCACATATTACTTCATTTATTTATTTTTTTAAAATTAGGGATAGTCATTCATGCATATTTGTCTATTTTTGCTGCATAGCTTCTTGCATTAGCGCACTTAATCACTGTTTCACTTATTATTGCATATTATCACATACTACTTTTTTTTTAAATTGGGGATAGCCATTAATGCTTATTTTTCTATTTTTGCTACATAGCTTCTTGAATTAGCACACCATTTTTTATTATCATTACTGGTGGGCACTGATGAGGCAGCACTGGTGGACACTGATAGGTGGCACTGATGGGCAATGAGAGGGGGAACTGAGAGGTAGCCCTGATGAGTGGCACTGATGGGCAGCACTGAATGGCACTGATAGTTGGCATTGATGGGCACTGGTAGGCACTAGTAGGTGACACTGATAGGCAGCACTGATAGGTGGCACTGATGATGAGGCACTGATGGACATAGATTGGCAGCACTGGTGGACACTTATAGGTGGTACTGGTGGACATTGATAGGTGGCACTTGTGGGCACTCATAGGTGGCATTGATGGGCATTGGCAGGTGCCACTGGTGGGCACAGATGAGGTGGTGGTGGATCTCCCTGTTCAGGATCAATGTCCCTCTGACAGAAGCCAGTGATCAGCTTTTTTTCCTCCTCATGCTGTAAGTGTGAGGGAAAAAAAAGCCAATTACCGATCTTCTGTTTACATCATGTGATCAACTGTCATTGGCTGACAGCTGATCACGTGGTAAGGGGCCAGGTGGGCGCGCAGGCGGCGCAATTTTGGGAGTATCTACATGGATGCCCCCCCGGCAATAAAGGCCTGCACTGTAGCCATCTTTCTCCAACAGCATCGGCAGGAGAGGGTTAAAAGCTATAGGGAAGTGTGGTAAAAGCCTTAATTATTACTATTATTATACAAGATTTATATTGTGCCAACAGTTTGCGCAGCGCTTTACAATATGAGGGCAGACAGTACAGTTACAATACAATACAGGAGGAATTGGAGGGCCCTGCTCGTTAGAGCTTACAATCTAGAAGGGAGGGTCAAGTGAAACAAAGGGTATAAACTGTGGGGAATGATGAAGAAAATGAAAATACATTTGTTAGGTGTGGGTAGAATAAGCTTCTCTGAAGAGGAGGGTTTTCAGGGATCGTCTAAAAGCTAGCAGAGTAGGAGATGCTCGGACAGGTTGGGGTAAGGAGTTCCATAGGATTGGAGAGGCTCTGGAAAAGTCCTGGAGGCGAGCAAAGGTGAAGGTGACGAGGGAGCTAGAGAGCAGGAGGTCTTGAGAGGAACGGAGAGAGCGATTAGGTTGGTATTTTACTTAATTTTGAATAAATTGGTCAATGCCACAAAAGTAGTTTGTGAGCATTTTTTCACAATACCACACTGCATTGTCTTTAAAAAAATCTTAAAATGAGTGAACAACTCCTCAAAATACATTAAGTATTTATTTCATTATAATCAGGAAAGTTGAGGCATAGCTGCAAGAGAAAAACCCATGGCCTGAGGCCACAAAGCAACCCTTCCCCTTCCAGGATTTGCTTTAAGGCTCCATTTACACAGGACGCTGTTTAGACCTCCCCTGAATGTTTTATCTTGACAGATAGAAACCAGCGTCTAAAACGTCTGTTTTGCCGCGTTTTGCATGCCATGTTTAGCCGCATATTGCTGCGTTCATGTCTGGGAGCGTTTTTGAAAAAACTCATGTAAACAAAATGCTCCTAGATGTGATTTACCGAGTTTACAAGCTGTTTGGCGTTTCAAATGCCTCTGAACTGGCATCTGAACCCATTTTTTGCATTCCAAAAAAACCTCTAAACTCAACTGCCTGGAATCGACCTTGAACAGCCCTGTGTAAATGTATGGATAAGATAGCATAGAGGAGAGTTGAGGGGCAGCTGAAAAAAACACCCAAATGCCCCTAAATGTCCATTTACCAGCAGCAGTGTAAATGAGGCCTAAGAAAATGTATGTGAAAAAAAAACTGCAGTCTGCAAAACTTTGGAAACATGCCCTGTGAAAAAACACATGTAGCCTTAAATTGTAACAAATAATGAAAACAGTAAACCCCCCCCCCCCCAGATATTTTAAGATACACAGCAATTTGCTAGCTGCATGATATTCAGTCAAGGTTAACATTTTTTCGTTTTGCCTGCCAGTGCCTACGCTAATTTCTCCCTCCTCTTATGTCAGCAGCACTTCCTTTGCTTTCCTGATGACAGCTAATGTAGTTTGTTGACTTGACACCCTTTACGGAGACCCCCCCCCCCCCAAATGACAAAAGTAATAAACAATGTTAAATTCCGATGTACACAAAAAAGTGTCCCGTACAAAGGTTTCAAAACGTCTGACGTCAAAAAAAAAGTGTATG
>BLSH010319855.1:240808-267458 GCA_018402905.1 Glandirana rugosa | reverse complement strand
CACCAACCTGGCTCTACCTCCGACAAACCCTCCTCCTCCACCTCCCCCTCCTATACCCTCTCCCCCCCCCCTCTCCCATATCCTCCCCCTCCACCTCCTCCTCCCAAACAGCCTCCATCTCGGTCCAACCACTTTCTTCCAGCAGTAGATTCAGGTCTCGTAATGCCCTGAAGTCCGCTGCTTTGAGGTCAGGGGTTATTTCTTCACTATGTTGGTTCTGTTTGTAATGGAAACTTTTAAACAGTAACTTTCGGGCAAATAAATTTACATCTTTTATCAATTCAAATTTATCCACACTTCTGTCTGGGCAGAAGGAGAGGCCCAAGGCCAGGACCTCCCTCTCTGCCTGTGACAGATCGTGGGATGACAAATTGATTATATTTAATTTTCCCTGGTCGGGGGTTTGGTTGTGTATGCTTCTATCACCTTCTGTATCGTGGATGTGTGTGTTGGGGGTGGAACCTTGTCCTTCTCTAAAAAAGTGCCCGTGGGTGTTATCGGTGTCTTTGGGATAGCTCCCTGATCTTTTTTATTCTTAAACATTTTGGTTGTAATGTGTGTATTATTCGTGTTCCCTTTCCCCAGTGCATTTTGTGATCTCACCATACTATGTCCACCATTTTTTGTGTCTTGTATATTTTCTGTGACTCCCAAATCTGTAGTGCGTTTTCTTATGGGTTGTGCTCCATCCTTTTCTAGTTGTTTACGTGTAGAATTTTTCCTTTTCCCAAATTGTCGTCCTGTGTGCAAGGAAGAGACTGAAGAGGAAGAGTAGTTAGAAGGTGTATCAGAGGAATAATCTTTATCCGTATTACCATTTCCTGATCTCTTCATTTGTGTTCCCCTTTTGAGATGGCTAGAGCCCCATTTGTATGCTCTACCCTCACTAAAAGCGTTTTTGTCTCTCCAATACTTTTTTTCTTTTTTCTGAAGTATATTTTTGCTAAATTCTTCTAAGTGAGTCTTTAATTTCTGTTCATATACACTATATTCCTCATGGGTTTTAAGAGGTGTTAGTCTACTATATATAGTGTCTATTTCTTTATCTAGATTTCCTAGTGCTTTTCGATATTCATCCTGCAGAAGCAACATCAGATCCCTGGAACAATCATTTAATTTAATTTCCCAGTTGGATTTTAGCTCACTGGAAATATTCTCCAAAATGGGGAATATTTGTATCCTTAAACCTATAGGGTTGATATTTTCCCCTATATATCTATCCAAGGATCTGATGTGCCAATGCAGGGCTGATTTTTTTTCCAATCTTTTGGTTAGAGAATAGAAAAGTGAGGATAGATCTGAAATGACCTGTTCCTTGGCTTCATAGTTGCTCTGAATTTGGGTCATAAGGTTTTCCCATCCCTGGCCTATATAGGGGTATATACAGTGATCAATATAAGGGATGATGGCAATACACACCCTAGTTTGTGGAGATACTCCTCTATATTTACATGTATACAGGGTGGATAATACACCCAACTCCATTTGAGTATCGTTTCCCAGGCTTTAAAAAGTAATACACATCGTGGGGTATATAGGGGGTGACAAAAATAAAGTTTGGCCTGCCTCTTTTGTTTACATAAAGAGGAGGCGTAGATAGCGAGGTATCCCCTTTTTTCAAATTGTGGACCCTCATAAACAAGTGACCCCCTGTAGTTGATACCAGGTGTGGATAGATAGACTGTACTTGTTTTCTATCTTTCAATAGTGGTGAAGGTGATCCATGGACGGGGCCTCTGGGATGGGGGACCTTTTGGGCCAGGGATGGGAAAACCTTATGACCCAAATTCAGAGCAACTATGAAGCCAAGGAACAGGTCATTTCAGATCTATCCTCACGTTTCTATTCTCTAACCAAAAGATTGGAAAAAAAATCAGCCCTGCATTGGCACATCAGATCCTTGGATAGATATATAGGGGAAAATATCAACCTTATAGGTTTAAGGATACAAATATTCCCCATTTTGGAGAATATTTCCAGTGAGCTAAAATCCAACTGGGAAATGAAATTGAATGATTGTTCCAGGGATCTGATGTTGCTTCTGCAGGATGAATATCGAAAAGCACTAGGAAATCTAGATAAAGAAATAGACACTATATATAGTAGACTAACACCTCTTAAAACCCATGAGGAATATAGTGTATATGAACAGAAATTAAAGACTCACTTAGAAGAATTTAGCAAAAATATACTTCAGAAAAAAGAAAAAAAGTATTGGAGAGACAAAAACGCTTTTAGGGAGGGTAGAGCATACAAATGGGGCTCTAGCCATCTCAAAAGGGGAACACAAATGAAGAGATCAGGAAATGGTAATACGGATAAAGATTATTCCTCTGATACACTTTCTAACTACTCTTCCTCTTCAGTCTCTTCCTTGCACACAGGACGACAATTTGGGAAAAGGAAAAATTCTACACGTAAACAACTAGAAAAGGATGGAGCACAACCCATAAAAAAACGCACTACAGATTTGGGAGTCACAGAAAATATACAAGACACAAAAAATGGTGGACATAGTATGGTGAGATCACAAAATGCACTGGGGAAAGGGAACACGAATAATACACACATTACAACCAAAATGTTTAAGAATAAAAAAGATCAGGGAGCTATCCCAAAGACACCGATAACACCCACGGGCACTTTTTTAGAGAAGGACAAGGTTCCACCCCCAACACACACATCCAAGATACAGAAGGGGATAGAAGCATACACAACCAAACCCCCGACCAGGGAAAATTAAATATAATCAATTTGTCATCCCACAATCTGTCACAGGCAGAGAGGGAGGTCCTGGCCTTGGGCCTCTCCTTCTGCCCAGACAGAAGTGTGGATAAATTTGAATTGATAAAAGATGTAAATTTATTTGCCTGAAAGTTACTGTTTAAAAGTTCCATTACAAACAGAACCAACATAGTGAAGAAATAACCCCTGACCTCAAAGCAGCGGACTTCAGGGCATTACGAGACCTGAATCTACTGCTGGAAGAAAGTGGTTGGACCGAGATGGAGGCTGTTTGGGAGGAGGAGGTGGAGGGGGACGATATGGGAGAAGGGGGGCGGGGAAGAAGCCCCCAGCAGAGACGACAGAGGTCGGTTCAAAAGGAAATCACACAAATTTCCCTCCCTGACACAGAATCCAGCCTTGGGTTTGTTTGTGCGACAAACAACCAAAGACATTGAAAATATGAAAATTACCATACATAGAGGAAATCTTACTTTCAAACAAGAGCAAGCTCTAAAATCACTGCAAAATAATGCTAACATCACAATCAAACTGGCGGACAAGGGGGGAAATATCGTATTATTGAACAACGATCAATATGAACGCATGTGCCAGAAAATTCTAAATGATCCCCTTTGCTACAGAAAGATCTCTGCAGCGATCGTGGACAGTTTTCATAATCAGTTTTATACTTTGGTGGATGAGGCAAGAGAAGGAGGCATTCTTACCCTGGAACAGTGGGACTTTATACGTACTAGACATCCCCGTATCCCAACTTTTTATGCCCTCCCCAAAGTACACAAGAGCTTATTGGACCCTCCGGGACGACCTATCGTTTCCGGTAATGGCTGTCTAACTGAAGCCGTAAGTCAATTCATTGACTGGCATTTAAGACCCCATGTCATGGAACTAGCCTCATACACCAAAGATACAATTCATTTACTTCAAATTTTGGAAAATATGGTGATCCCAGATAAGGCCTTGTTGGTGGCGGTTGATGTGGAGTCCCTCTACGGCAGCATCCCCCATGATCTTGGGGTTGCTGCCGTGGAGAGAGTCCTACATCAGCACTCAACTCATGAATGGAAATTCAAAGCCTTTATTTTGACCATGTTGGATTTCGTCCTTCGACATAATGTGTTTATGTTCAAGGGCTCCCACTACCTCCAGGTACGGGGCGTGGCGATGGGGACTTCGTGTGCCCCATCTTACGCCAACCTGTACCTGGGGGAGTGGGAAAAAGAGTTGTTGTCCCGTGATGACCTCGTTAGATATACTGAGCATGTCGTGGTATGGCAAAGATATATAGACGACATATTTCTAGTGTGGGATGGATCAGTTGAACTATTGTACAACTTTTTGGAGGAAATGAACAGGAACAAGATGAATCTGTTCTTTACCATGACCCATCATGAGAGCAGAGTCAGTTTTCTGGACATTTCCATCCAAAAAGATAGTGAGGGCAAATTAAGTAGCACCCTATATAGAAAAGAGACTGCCAGCAACACGGTGCTACATGCGAATAGCTTTCATCCAGAACCCCTAAAAAAATCTATACCTTATAGTCAATTCTTACGATTAAAACGTAATTGTACTTCATTTGAAGACTTTAAAACAGAAGCTGACTCCCTATATAAAAGGCTATGGGATAGAGGCTATACTAGGACAACACTAAGGAAGGCTTACAACAGGGTCAAAGACCTAGACAGACATCAATTAATATTTAAATCAATGGGTCGTAAGGGACACTCTGACACTGGAACTACTAGGTTAATTACTAGGTTTTCTCGAGAACATGACAAGATATGTACAATACTAAGTAAGAATTGGTCCATACTTAGGGAGGACCCTATCCTGGGGAATCTGGTGGGTGCACACCCATAGATTACCTTCAGGAGGGCAGGCTCTTTACAGGACTGGCTGGTCCAGAGTGAATATAGAGGGGACAATCGAGGGGACCCATGTGCGGACAAGGGTACTTTTCCCTGTGGGTCATGCGCATGTTGCCCCTTTATTGGTGGCAAAGGCTCCATAAAACTTCCGAATGGAGATATCTTCAAGGCAAGACATTTTGCAAATTGCCACACAAGAGGAGTGGTTTACTTGGCTCGTTGCCAATGTGGCTCCTTCTATGTGGGAAAAAACGAAACAGGAATTTCAGGCACGGATAAACAAGCACCTACAGGGCATGAGAATAGGCAATCTATATCTCCCTTTGGGGAGACATGTAGCCAAAGTTCACAATTATCACATGCCAAATATCCTATTCACAGCTTTGGATAGGATACATGTTCCGCGCAGGGGGGGTGATTGGAACAAGACCCTTCTCCAGCAAGAAATGCGCTGGATTAGACGTCTTAGGGCCACCCCCCCCCCTGGTTTAAACGAAGCCGAGAGCTATAGGCCCTTCTTGGAGGGCTTTAGCTCGGGCAAAACGGATTAAAACAGATTGTGACAAACTAGAATTTGGACTCTTCTTTTCTTTCTCCTGCCTTTCCCCCCTTTTTTGCCCCTTCTCCCGTTTCTGGCTCTCCTTTCTCCCTTTGGACTTCATAGGCTGTAGGCTGGATTTTCCTTGGGTGGTTTTTCATTGTTCCCTGGTCCGGGGTTCCCCCGTCCTGGATTCACCCTAGTTTGATGGGTTACCTTCTACCTGGAGGAGTTTTTAAAGTGAAATTTAAAAGTTCAAAATTACTCTAATATAAGTGATATAGGATTGTCTGTTGATAATACTAATTAGATTTAAAATGTCTTAACAAAAAATGTTGTTTTACATTGTGGTGGAGCTTTTGTGAAGTGCAGTTTGTGCTCCCGGTGGCGATCTCTCTGGGGCCAGGCCTCGGGAATTTTCTAGGTCCCCCCTATGTCCAGCGCATGAGGGGCCCCTGTGGTTTGGCGATATGCCGCCCTGGGGCTCACTGGACAGCCCAGAATGGTGAGGTATTGTTCCTCCCCAGTAGGTGGGGCTGTCACACAAGTGCGCTGTCGGTTATAAGTCTTGGACCTTAGCCTATCCTTCTCTTTCTGGAATGTCCGGGGAAATGGATATGACGCTGCACGCGGTGACGCACTTCCTGTGACGCGCCGGCGCATGCGCGGTCTTTTTAAGACTCCGGGGATGGGAGCCGGCGCCATGTTCAAATCAGCCGACCTGGTTGAGGCTGCAGCAGGTTCCCCAGGAGACCAAACTGAGAGCAGTAGAGGGAAGGATACCTCCCCTGGCGGGGAACTCCGTTTAGGGACCATTGAGGGCTCTCTCTGTGACACCCTTGGAAATCGGACTTCCCTGTGATTTAACAACACTCTCAGGAAACAGTAAGCAAATTTAACCATGATGTAATCAAGAGCTTCAGATAGCTCAGACATCGTACTAAGGGAAATTTTTCTCAATTAATTTTTCTTTGCTACAGTCTTTATTTAGAACTTCCTGGGGACACACTTTTTTGCACCGGCTGTTGGCATTTTTAGCCTCCCATCCTGACATAGGGGGAAAGGGACCTTTATCGAGGTGTGGGCTTCCCGGGAGTAGGACCATCTGGGAGCACAGTACTATACTACAATGTAAGTGGATTGAAATGTATGTTATTAGATGTAAGCATTTCTCATGTATTAGTTTATAATTATACATGACGATATTAGCATATACATTGTCTATTTCTACAGAGAAGGTGACATCTGTTCCCTGAAGAAGGAATCTTTATTGTCTTTCCGAAAAGCATAGGGCACAGGTGTCAGACAGGCGGCCCTCCAGCTGTTGCAGAACTACAAATCCCATGAGGCATTTCAAGGCTGACAGTTACAAGCATTACTCCCACAGGCAGAGGCATGATGGGCCGCCAGTTTGACACCCCTGGCATAGGAGATACCCTGTTCCATTGTATGGTCATCGAATTGTTTCAGGGCCATCTTGGCTGGGTGATATCACCACCTCATATATATATACACATGTATATGACTGATCTTTGTAACAAAGAAATCAATTGGTCTCTGTCTCTGTAATAGGGAAATCTAATGGTTTGTTTTTATGTAAAAATCTATCGCAATAATAACCAATTTTATAAATAAATTTTGTAATTTTCTAAATGATTATGAGTTTGAATTGCCTTTAAAATCCCAACAAATAAGGGGTATATACAGTGATCAATATAAGGGATGATGGCAATACACACCCTAGTTTGTGGAGATACTCCTCTATATTTACATGAGAGAGAATACTTTTGCTTGGGCTTTGTATGGTGTGAGGCTGATGTTTTTTCATGTGAAGAGAAGGTTGAAGAAAGGGATTTTGAAATCTGAAAAGCCTGAAGTATATGAATAGTCCTGTGGACATTTGCAGATAGTTGTAAGCCCTTCAGTTCATCTAGATACCCTGTTATTTAGGGTGTGCTCACACTGGGGCCGGTTAAACTGAACAGCATTTGGGTTAGACGCTCTTCCCTCCCCACTGATCTGCACTCACAGTGGACTATTAAGGAAGTATTCCTGGGGACATTTACAAGTGTTCCTGGGCACACAACCCTACTAAACATACCAGTAAGCTCTGCTTCAGTTCATATGGGGAGTCTATGGAGAGAATTATGGTCCGGCATGGTTTGCACTCACAATGAGGCATGCTGTACCAGACCACAAGTGAACCATGTGCATTATACCACCTCTGTAAGTGATCCTGGGAGTGGTACGCTGAACTGATCCTAGACATGGTTTGGAGCACTCACACTACACAAACAAACAAGCCCAAGGGCCTGAATCCCACCAGTGAGTTTTTGAGAGTTCAAGAAGAGGTGCAAGTCCCTTTTTGAATACTCAGGATGCAGAAGAAATGCCAAATCGCAGTGTGACAAGCCGGAAGTGTTTGTCTCCCATTGCGAAGTGCAGAAGGAGCTGATAAGGTGGGTAAATGGGAATATGGAGATATGCATCTTGGATTTATAAAGCTTTCGCCTTTACTCGGAGAGGCAATGATTGATGTTGCGGATTCAATACCAAACTTTGGAACTTGAAAGTATGTGTTTATAGATTTTGTACCCTGGACAGGTTTGAATAGAATCTTTTGAACCTGTCTTCCAGGGGTACCCTGCTGACCACTCCCTGGGACAAGAAATGGTTCAGGATGGTCTGCAAATCTTACTGTCCTCCATCAGATTTTGTTTGGTTTGAGGGAAGAAAGCGGTGACAGGGTAGAGTTTGAAACTCTATTTTGTACAGCTTTGAAACCACCGATTGAGCCAACAGGTATGGGACATTTGTGACCCAAAGAAAAGAAAAAATTGTTAGAAATGAGGGTGCCCCTTCCCTGTGAAGAGGACTTTGGGTAGATTTGGTGGATTTTGTGTTCCAAGTTTAGTGCTGAAAGCCTGGGTAGAGTGTTGAGGGGCTTTTTGTTTTGAGGAAGTAGAAGTCTCCAAAGAGCTGAGAGCTGTGATCTTTCCTTCTGTGACATCTTTGTTGAATCTGTCAAATGTTTCATCAAAAATGAGTACTCTTTCAAATGGCATGTGTGCGAGGCATCTTTTACAGGCAACTTTAGCTGTCCAGGCTTTGATCCACAAGATTCTGAGCCATTTTAGAGATTTGTGACAGGAATCAGAACCATTATAGAGATTTATGTCATGACTAGTTTTAGGACATTGACACAAAAAAGCAAAGTGGGATGTTTGCTGTGCAAAAGTACAATCCCAGCAGACAGGATCTTGTTGGTTGTTCATTGCTCTAGATTTAAACAAGCAGAGATTGCAGTAATAGGTGGTTGTAGCGCCGGGCCTTCAAGTCTAAGTACAGCCTTTGACAATGCCTCAAACTTTCTGTCACCATAATTTGTGAATGAAGGAACATCTTAAATGGGGTAAGATCAGTTCCCTTCTTTGAAAAATATGTTTGAAATGGATACCAAAAAACACTCATGAAGACTCTCACTAAGGGATGTCTCTTTGACCTTCTAGTGTAAAGGCAAAATTTAGCAATGATTCTTGAAGAGATGAACATCTTTGTAAGATTTACCCAATAGTCATAGATTGTCCATTTTATTTGCTATGAACAGGGAATGTCTGTTCATAAATATAGCAGGTGCACAACGAGATGGAGGAGAAACAAGGCAATGCTGAGGTTTTGCGCACAGCAGAAGTGAGGATATTTTCTCTAACATTGGCTTTGGGTCCTCTTCTCTCCCCTCAATGTTTGCTTCCTCTACTGGAAGCATTACATTTTCTGACTCCGGTAGAGATGGTGGGGGTGGAGAAGGAGCCTAACACTTTTGAGCCCTGGACAGTGAACAGCCAATAGTTGTCCAAAAATTGAGACATAGTTGCAATCTTAGCCAGTTGGCCACTTGTTGAAACACAAGAAGGGAGGCACTTCTAAGTGCAATATATCTGTATGACTTTAATAAAAGAATTAAAAACACTCACAAAAAGAATGTGTACAAAGCACATCCAACATCCGATGAGATGGAGGTGGAGCGGACACCAATCCCGTCCGGCCATGCAATCTGACACAAACGATCGTTCGTCCAGCAACACTGTGTGATAAACAAGCCGGCTCGCGGCGTGCAGGTCCAGAAGGAAGCTTGGAACGCAAACAACCAGGCGCAGGCGAGATGGCGTCACCGTAATGCGACGGGTTTCATTGGCTGGCAGACTCCAATGACACGGGAGACTGCGCCCCTTCATTAGGCAATGGGAACGGATGTGGAAGGGAAAGTTATACACCAATAGTATATATACACATGACTCTGATTAAAACCAAGGAGGGGGCGAAGGGGGGAGGGGCCAGGAGGTAAGAGGGAGGGAGGACTGAGCTATGAATGATAAATACATCTAAAAAATATATGTTAAAATTATATACAACAACTATAAGTGACCTCTTGCGATTTCATAGTAACATGTAAAAGTAAATATACAGTTACTCATCCTGCCTTTCCCCAAAGAGACTCCACATCTCCCTCCCTTGTTTTTATTCCACCCTCTCCTAAAGTTTGTCAGTCCTCCACCAACATGAGGTCTAGACCCATCCCTTCCCTATTATCCCTTCCTCCCTTTCCTCCTCCTCGGCGCCCCCATCCTCCCATGGAACCAGCCCAGAAGAAAAGTATGCATACACAAAAAACACATAGAAAAATAAAATCTTTACATCAATTTTACAATAGACCTACTGGCAATAGCCAGGATATGCCTAATCACAACAGCTTAGAGATTCAGGTTACTTCCATTAGGGAGGATGCAAATAATACCATTACTTATGGGTCGAATGCATCCAAATTGACAGCTACACTGTCAAATCCAGCCCCCCCACCCAGGTCTGTTCTGCCTCCATCTCCTGCTGTCACTATGACATTTGGTGGCATAGCACCTCCTGTTCCCACTTCTCAGGACCCATCTTTTTTAGTACTCAGTCCTCCTCCAACCATCCCCAAAAAAGAAAGTTTTCCTGAGAGGTTGTAGAGGAGGACGATCTAAATCTGCCCAAAAACCTTCCCAAATTCCAGAAACTGTGAAGATATTCAACTTATCATCACATGTCCTAACTCCAGGCGAGATCACGCTTCTCAGTCGTGGATTAAACTTTGCCCCCACCAACAAACCCAATCCTTTTTTTGTTATTTAAAGATTTAAATAAATTTATCCACAACTTGACCCTGAAAAGGTTTTTCCACATTAAAGAAGAAAAATCTAAAATCTACGGGGCAATATGAAATCAGTCGAATATGGAGATCTCTTTTGCACCCAACTCGGACGGCCACATGGAGTTTGATTTCAATGGAGACCTGTTTGATACAAAAATGATGTACATACAAGTCCACCCATTGGTCGGGTAGTAACAACCTTTCTAGCACTGAAATTCAGGCCTTAGATAGTCTTAGATAGAAACAACAGGATGTCATTATTAAAAAAGCGGACAAGGGTGGAGGTGTTGTTGTACAGAATAGAGTCGATTATGTGGCTGAAGCCCTCAGACTGCTTTCTGATACCAACACTTACACTAAATTGAATAAGGATCCTACTTCCCAGTTTGCCACAGAAGCAGGTCTTCTTGTGCAAACTGGATTAGATAATAAGGTCCTTACCAAAACTGAGGCTTCATTTCTATTGAAGGACTACTATTCCATACCATATTTTTATCATCTTCCTAAAGTACATACGAGTCTAGAGTCAACACCGGGTAGACCCATAGTGGCCGCTATGGATAGCGTGACTATGGGTTTTAGTCAATACATAGATCACTATCTACAGCCTTTAGTTCAATCTTTACCCACTTTTATTAAATGGCACACACCTTCTCAAGCTTCTTTCTCCTTATAAGTGGGAGCCCACATATGTGTGTCTCTCACTAGATGTATGTTCACTTTATACTTCCATTCCGCATTCCTTTGGGTTATCAGCCTTGAATCATTTTTTATCCATTGATCCTATGACCAATCCCAGGCAAGCTGATTTTATTATAGAGGCTGCAAAATTCTGTCTGACACATAACTATTTTGTGTTTGAGGGAGAATTTTACCTGAAGACCCAGGGCACAGCCATGGGGGCAAACTTTGCCCCCTCCTATGCCAACTTGGCCATGGGTCTGTGGGAGCATGCTCATATACACACTCAAAATCGCTTCTCGGCCCACATTGTCTTTTTCGGTAGATATATCGATAACATTGTGGTGATCTGGGATGGCCCCACAGATCTTATGTCTAGTTTTGTTGATTACTGTAATAGTAATCCTTATGGTCTTTCATTCACCCACATTACTGACCCGGACACCTTGGTATTTTTGGATCTAGAACTAAGCCACGTGGAACATAAGATCATTGCCCGAAATCACACCAAACCCACAGCTGGTAACTCGTTCCTTCATTTCGATAGTTGTAATTTCCGTCCTTGGCTCCAGAATATTCCAAAGGGTCAATTTTGTAGGATTCGACAGAATTGTACCCTTGACGGAGACTATGAGAAAGAGGGGAATATACTTAAGAAAAAATTTAGGGAGAAGAAGTACCCTGAAGACCTAATCAATGAGGCCTTTGAACTCTATCCTAAAGAAAAACCCCCAAAAAAGCCTGTTCATGAGAACACCCAATCTATGAGATTCATCACCACATTCCATAATCAGCATCGTAAAATGGAGGGGGTGCTGAATCGTCATTGGGATATACTATTACAGGATCCTCATTTAAAACATGTGCTTCCACCTCGACCAAAGGTGACCTATCGTCGAGCTCCCAACTTGAGAAGTAAAGTAGCTCCTAGCAAACTCAAAACTACCGTCCCCAAGGCACCTCAGCTGACCTTGGTTCCACTCATCGGCATGTATCAATGCCGCAAGGCATTGTGCAAAGCTTGTGCGTTTGTTACACATAAACAAAAATCCTTTAGCACCAAAGGCAAAACATACCAATTATCTGAATTTTACAATTGTTTGTCAGATTTTGTTGTCTACGGTTTATCATGCCCGTGTGGACTAATCTATGTAGGCCGCACCACGCGTGCATTGAGATGCCGGTTTGGTCAACATAGAAGGGCCATTGAAGGAGGAAAGGACCACCATAGTGTGCTGAGGCATTTTTTGGAGGTCCATAAAAAATCCACTTCCGGTCTATCAGTCTGGGTCATTAAGCAGATATCCAGGACTCTCCCTGTGGCCGAGCGTTTTAAGAAATTGTGCACCAGGGAGACATTCTGGATATATACTCTTGACGTTCTGTCGCCTGGAGGCCTCAATAAATGCATTGAGGTCTCCACTATTCTATGTTGTTGGCCTGTAGTAGAGTGTAGATTTCAGTTTCTACGCATGCATAGGTACATGCATGAACTGTATATATCTTTTAGCACACCCATGCGCTATGATCATTAGATGCACACATGCCCTTTTTTTGGCCTTCCACATGCATGTTTTTGGGTATGCATGTGTGGCCATATGGACATATGCTCATGCGTCAATCCTTTATTGAACTTGTTTCACATACTCCATCATATGCACATATGTGTCTGCCTTGGTGCGTTCCAGGACGTATGAGTATATATACAAAATCATTTTTTATTAGGATTTTTTATATACCTTTTGGATACATATATTCTTTTTACATATATTCATCATTTTTTGTAAGGGCATATTCATAAAATTATACTTCCCAGACAGATGTGAAGTTTTAGGTCTCCTTATGCTTTTATTGTTCCGTATCCTCTTTTGCCTATGTATCCTTCAAATATAAGTAGCCCCACGTTATTAATTTGCTTCATCTTTCTATTTTTTTCACTATTTGTATCTCATTAGTCATTATTGATTAATTTTTATTATTAATTTCATTTTATATTTACTTTTACATGTTACTATGAAATCGCAAGAGGTCACTTATAGTTGTTGTATATAATTATAACATATATTTTTTTTTAGATGTATTTATCATTCATAGCTCAGTCCTTCCTCCCTCTTACCTCCCGGCCCCTCCCCCCTTCGCCCCCTCCTTGGTTTTAATCAGAGTCATGTGTATATATACTATTGGTGTATAGCTTTCCCTTCCACATCCATTCCCATTGCCTGAAGAAGTGGCGCAGTCTCCCATGTCATTGGAGTCTGCCAGCCAATGAAACGCGTCGCATTACGGTGACACCATCTCGCCTGCGCCTGGTTGTTTGCGTTCCAAGCTTCCTTCTGGACCTGCACGCTGCGAGCCGGCTTGTTCATCACACGGTGTTGCTGGACGAACGATCGCTTGTGTCAGATCGCACGGCCGGACGGGATTGGTGTCCGCTCCATCTCATCGGATATCGGATGTGCTTTGTACACATTCTTTTTGTGAGTGTTTTTAATTCTTTTTATTAAAGTCATACAGATATATTGCACTTAGAAGCGCCTCCCTTCTTGTGTTTCTCTTAGGTTATCTGTGAGCTGGGGTTAAGCTCAATGTGGATGGCAGCTTCTGGTGCTACATGTCACTGACATTTTGAATTTCCCTCCTTCCATATTATTTTTGGATGGTATTTACATGGATTATCCCCACATGGACTGATTTTAGATGGACTCTTTTCATATGGACAATTTTTTTTTCCATCTTTCATATAATTCGTATTATACATGTTTTTTTTACTATATACGTATACTTATTTGTATAGACCGTGTTGTTTTTTTCCTCCCAGGCTACATTTTAGAACTGTTCACTTAGGGTGTTGCGCCACATACTAGTTATATAGTTGGCCACTTGTTGCATGCCTGAAATAAGAACTAGAATCGGATGCAGAGACCGGTGTCGAAATAGGACCCTGCTCCGATGCAAGGGAACCATCATCACTCAATGTTTTTAGTGTTTTGCAGGAAAAGTGAATGTTTGCCTGAGCTTCTGCATTTGGTTTGAGCCATTGCTATCAGTGAGGATATACTCCTGTGGGATATTCACAGCATAGGGTGTGGAAATAGGGTAAGCTTGTTCGTGAAGCAGTACACAGCAACCTGGGTGTCAACCATCCTGTAGCAAAGTCCTTATGGCAAAAGGGAGGGTGAAAACACGTGAATAAAAGGGTCTAGGCAGAATTGGTGCTAAAATTTGCGACCTGTGTTGTTATGGAACACCTCGTCATCCACTTGAGACTAAGCTCTGAATGGTGGAATTTTAGCACCAAGCTTGAAAAGTTTAAACATTGTATAATACTTTCCAAAACACATTCCCAGTTTCCTAATAGTTTTTTCACATATAAATGAATGCTATTCAGGATACACATCCTCTGTTATGCAAGTATTAGATATTATGTCTCATACATGCTCTGGGGCTACAGTAAGGGCTTGTTTACACTTGCTTCAAAATGTGGCATTTGACATGCTTTTTTAAAGCACTCTGATTGCCAATCAAAGCACCTGTCGCTAAATAAAATGGTAAGCTTACACACGTGGAGGGTCAGCAGAGCTGGAGGACCGCAGCAGAAGAAACTAGCAGATGTCACACGTGGTGCGCAGCATGGGAGTAATAAAGCATGTGGTGAGCGGGGACTAGAGAGAGAGGAGGATCAGAAAACCAGAGGATCAGCAGAGCTGGGGTGAGAGCTATTAAGTGGGTGATCAGCATAGCTGGGGGTTACTACTGAGCGGGGGGATCAGCAGAGCTGGGTGTACTACTGAGTGGGGCATCAACAGAGCTGGGGATACTACTGAGTAGCGATCAGCTGAACGAGGGTACTAATAAGCTGGGGATCTGCTGAAAGTGGGTACTAATGAGCTGGGGTATCAATCAACTGGGGCTCTACTGGGCCCCTTTAAAATAAATGGAAAATTAACAAATGATAGGGCATTTGCCAAGCTTCATTAAAGCTTCAAAAAAGCATCACTAAAGTATCACCAATACATCACAGAAGCATAAAAAAACCTCAAAGAAAGCATGTTGAAGCAGTAGGTGCTATAATGCATGTTAACCACTTGCCGACCGCACACTGTACCTTTACTGCGACAGTGCAGGCCAGCTGCGCAAAAACACATTTATATACAAGATCTGTGCTTTCGAGTTGGGGAGCGCACCTTGTCTGTGATTTGATACAGCACTGATTAGTCTCCAATGATTTTTGGCCTGGACCTGCTGATAGGTTCTATCAAATCACAGATAGAAGAGAGCAGTCACAGTGAGTAAAAGCACCACACTTACACAGAAAAACACAGTTAGGCACATTTTAACCCCCTGGTCGCTCCCCAGGTAGCCCTTTCACTGCCCTGTCACCAATGTCATTAGTACAGTGTACAGATTTTTTTTACTGATCACTAAATTAGTGTCACGGGCAACGTTAGATAGCCTTAGCGTTCCTCCCAGATAGTGTCAGATTGCCCTCCACATATTCACCATCACATTGAACCCTTTGATTGCCAGAAACACTATCTCAGACACACTATAAACCTCCATTACCCAAATAGTGTCGGATTAGTATCTTTGATCAGATAGAATTATACTAGTGTCCCTAATAGTATAGTGTCCCCAAAAATGCAGCATTAGCAGGATCAGCCCTGACACCACCTAGAACCTGCGTTCAGCCCTTCCCAAACAAGTACAGAGTCAGTAGATCACTGTCACTTCTGACACACAATACACAAAACCGCAGCGTTGGCAAGATCAGACCTGATCTTTGTTAGCACTAGCAGGTAAATTTTATTTGTAGCGGTTCAAGCAGTCCCTGACAGCCATGTGCTCTTTTTCCTATGAGTCGCACTAGGTACCTATAAATTTAGTGGCCAAAATGTCCAAATAAAGGTACTCTAGTGAAGAGGCCTACAGGATTTTGAGTATGTCAGATGACAGCAAAATAGAGTCCTCATGGACAGAATCAGGCTCAGAATACGAACCTGTAGAGAGAATCGTTACCCCAACATGTAGCTCAGACGGTGGAGAGGAGCTAAGGTCAGGAGCACCTGAGCCTGTGCCTAGGTTGCTGAGGTGTTAGAATCACACAATGATTCTCATATGCAGCAGAGTGTCAGTACTAGTGCCATGTTACCTTCTGGTGAACTGGCAGACAAGTGGCCTAGTACAGTGGTTCTCAACCTCAGTCCTCAAGTACCCCCAACAGGCCATGTTTGCAGGTTTTCCTTTATCTTGCACAAGTGCTTTAAGTCAGAGTCAATGGCTTGGTATTTTGGACAGTTATTTTATCTAAGAGAAATTCCCAAAACATGGTCTGTTGGGAGTACTTGAGGACTGAGGTTTAGAACCACTGGCCTAGTACATCCTGGCCTTTTAGACCCCAGTACTGCAATATCACTTTGTAACGTGGCAAGTCCCATAAGTTCAGTCCAAGCTGGTGCAGCGGCTAGCACTAGTAGTGGCCCGCAGCCACCAAGAATTTGTACACAGGCCCATAGAGCACATAGTGTCCTTCCGGATGTGCTTGCAAGTCATAATTGATTGAACAGATTCTACAGCACACGTACTTCCACCATTCATTGCCCAACCCAACATTCAGGTGGAAACAGCAAATTTAACTACTCTTCTTGATTTTTTTAACTGTTTTTTACAAAAGATCTGTATTGATCGATTGTGGACCAAAGCAAATTATATGCCGAGCAGTACAAAGCCGCCACACCAAATTCAAACCTTGCCAGACTATTTGCATGGAAACCTATCTTGATTTCCGAGTTTAAAACTTTTTTGGGCCTAACCCTCAACATGGATATTACAAAAAAGAATGAGTTGCGGTTATATTGGTCCACAGACCAGATTCATCATATGCCTGTGTTCTCTGCTGCCATGGCCAGGGGGAGATGAGAATATAATGCAATTTATGCATTTCACCGACAATACACTCTGTCGCTCTCGGGGTGAACCTGAATATGATCAGCTCTACAAAATTCAGCTCCTCGTAAATCACCTTAACCAGAGATTTGGAGATGTGTATAGGCCCCAACAAAACATCTGCGTAGAGGAGTCCCTCATTAATTATTCTGGCTACCTTGCATTCAAACAGTTTCTCCCCAGCAAGCGTGCCAGATCTGGGATCAAAATGTATAAGCTCTGTGAGAGGGCAACAGGCTATACATGAAATATTCAGATATATGAGGGAAAAGCTAGTCATGTGGAGCCCCCAGGATTCCCAGACTACATGGGGAGTAGTGGCAAGATAGTTTGGGACTTGGTGTCACCCTTGTTCCATAACGGTACCACTTATGAAGGATGGCAAGGACACTATAAAATCTTACAAAAAATTAACTACATAACACCCTAAATTGCTTGCAAGACTGTCCACCCCAGCAATGATCGGTCTCCCCGGAGGGTTGACCGGGTTCTTTATGGACTTTTGGGATATGACAGAAATGGGGTACCATCGGACGTTTTGAATATAGAAACAGAAACTCATCTTTGGTGCGGACCCCTGCCTTAAATGCCCCATCCAGGAGGCTTCTTAACTCACTTTTATAATTATTGGTGGGATCACATGGAAGTCTGGTATATGTGTCTTTGTTACCTATGAGTCTCTCGGCTTCTTGTATGTAAACCTCCTTGTCCTGGATCGTTAGGCTCCCACTCTCATCTGCTTTCCTAATAAAAGTTCAAGGAAAGGGAGAAAACTCCCAGACATGTATTATCCCCCTGGACTTTTCAGGCAGTTTATGTATATAATTGTACAAAAAGAGATGTAAAAAGTAGTAAAAAATTAAATTTTATTGGTACAAAAGAGTATATTATAACATTGAAGCGAGCAAGGACATAAAGTTCCTTGCTTGCTCCAAATACATATATGAATTACAAAAATCCAAATAATAAATTCAAACAATACATGTATCAAATACAATTTAAAAAGACAAAAAATAATAAATTTGTCTTGACATGGTACTGCAGTTTAACAGCATGTATACTTAGAAATGCTTGGATGCATATGAGATTAGACACATTCAAGGAGCCGCTTAGTAAGCAGGATCTTGGGGCTATTTCTCAGATGTCCCAACATGTTTCGGTCAATCCTTCATCAGGGGACTATGGGCATCACGCAGAACAATAGTTGTGCTGTCTGTAACAGAGTTCAATTGTATAAAACAATATATCGTGCACATAATAATTTAGTACATAATGCAGGTAGTCTGGTAAGAATGCATTCCCATAAGGGAGAAACAAAATAGGGAAGAAGCTAAAATGAACCATCACTCACATCTAACTGGAAGTACCATCAACCAAGTTTCAAGCAGCCCGGGAGGATATGGAAACCAAGTCCAATATTGGCCACAAGGAATGGAGCCCCAGAGGGTGGGTCGCAGAGGTTATGCAACCATAAGGGGCCCAAAGTGGCTGAGTCAGCAAACCTCACAAAGAGGTATAGTGTGGTGCTGGTAAGGAAAAGAAAACAACAGCAGGTAGGTATAAGGTATGTCTATGTGAGTATGTACACGTGCAAAACAACATTTGTCGGGGGGCATTGAAGTGCCACACCCTGAAAAGTTGAAGCGTACCCTGTTGTTTATACCATATGGAAGTGCAGCCAAAAAGAACATAGTGTCCAAAGGGTGATGCATGATCTTCCAATGTGGTACACACCACATGGGTCATGCATACAAACCCTATGGGTATCAAAGCCGCCAAGTTGGGCGACATAGTGTAGTGAAGTACTGTTTGCATTGCATATGGTACAAAGGGAAACACTACGCAAATTAAAGCATATAGCTTAATGTAGTTACCTGTCTCTGTAAGGACCGTCCGTATGTGGGCTGCATGTGGATTGCAGGAAACATGGCCGCATATATAGGGCAATCGGCGTCCGGGGCAGCCAATCCAACTCGGTACGCGCAGGTGCCGACCGCTTGTATGATGTGGGCGAACAGCCCACTCATCAAGCGCAGGGGGACCCTCCGGAGTGCATGGCGCGCGGCGTCACCCCGCCTGTGGTGAGCGGGATGACGTCACGCGTCAACGTCCCCGCCGGCAGGTGTGTTCCAACAGATGGAGGCCCGCTGGAACAAAAAGCTTGCTCCTACAAGGAAAACCCCGCTGACGCGGGGATATACATCCTGTGGAGCCCACCTACCGGATGGTACATAACAGGCCCAGTTCCTGTGGGGAAAAGGTGACCCCTAGTGGCAAATGATGGAACAGGCAGATGAATAGGGAAGAGGAATGGCCAGAAAGATAATGAATGGATGGATACAATGGATAAGAGAAAAAGAAAAAAAAAAAAAAAAAAAACCTCGAACTAGGAACCGTAAAAGAAATTGTTATAGTTTTTGATGCATAGTGGATTTGTAAATTTATAAGTTTAGTTCGCATCCCCCCGATGTGAAGCCCGGGAGAAAGGGTTTGAAGCTGTATGTTTCATTTAATCCAGGAGGATGGATGGCTTGAAGGGTGTGAATCCACCTCAGTTCACGTTGGAGGAGTGTTTTGTTATAATCACCTCCACGGGAACCAAAGTGTACTCGGTCCAAAGCTAAAAATGTAACTTTGGGAAGAGAGGATGGATGGATGGCAGCCATGTGTCGACCTATAGGAGTGTCTGGATCACGTTTGGTGATGGAGAGTATATGTTGGAATATCCTTTTCCAAAACTCATTTTTGGTTTTCCCGACGTAGTATCCTCCGCATTCACATGATAGGAGGTATACCACGCCGGGAGTTTTACAATTCACAAAATGTTTGGGATTAAAAAGTCGCTGATTAGGTAATTGCCTTAAATGCCCCATCCAGGAGGCTTCTTAACTCACTTTTATAATTATTGGTGGGATCACATGGAAGTCTGGTATATGTGTCTTTGTTACCTATGAGTCTCTCGGCTTCTTGTATGTAAGCCTCCTTGTCCTGGATCGTTAGGCTCCCACTCTCATCTGCTTTCCTAATAATAATCTTGGCTCTGTTTTTCAAACCTAGCAACGGGCCTCTAATGTCATCATTCTGCTGGCTATGCTGTTTAAAATTTCTTCCTCTACATAAGGCCTTAAAATCTTACCAAACTAGCTCATAGAAGGTGGGAATGAAGTTACCCTTACTTCAATGGGGATAAAATGTAGACTTAGGCTTAAAATTGGTCTGTAGGACTTCAGCTTTAAGGGTGGGGCAAGGAAATGCACCATCGCTCTCATACGCTCCTTTGATATAATTCTTCTAACACCTTGGGCATATCCTCATCTACAGACTCATCTAGGGAAGAAGGTAACACATTACTATCCCCAACTGAATCCTTTTCTTTAATCACAGAAAATCGCTTTATAGTAATGCTATGTGGAAAGGAAACGCATAACAAATATAAAGTAGGTGTTATCCTCATATGCTTGCAAAAGTAGAAATACACAGCATTTGTTTTTAACTACCTCGGGGAAACTGTAATCTAAATAAAGAGCAAAAAGTGTGATCACAAAAAAATAAAAAATGTACAATATTGTGAAAGAAAAAAACAGCAACTAAGCCTTCTAAGGCCTCATGAACACGGGGCTTTAGAAAAAACAAGCTGCAGAGCCACTACCAATGACAGGAAAAAGTGGCTATAAAAATGTGCTTTTAGTAGCTTTTGCATTGGCGTTAATGCGCATTTAGCCGCCCTGGCTTATAGCAGTGTTTTTCTGCCTCTATTCAAAATCAATGGTCCCCTATGTGAGCCCATTGATTTGAATAGAAGTTGCACCAGAAGTCGCATCATAATGATCCGACTTGTGGCGTGGCTTGTGTGCTGAGGATCTTTAGGGGGGAACCCCTTGCCAAAATGGAAAAAAATATTGGCGTGGGGTTCCCCCCAAGACGATGCCAGATACTTAGGTCTGGTATGGATTTTAAGGGGAGCCTCCATGCCAAAAAAAAAAAAATAGCATGGGGTCCCTCCTAAGATCCATACCAGATCCTTATCCGAGCATGCAGTCCGGCAGGTCAGGAAAGGGTGGGGGAGAACGAGCGAGCAGCCCCTGTCTCCTGGACCATACCAGGCCACATGCCCTAACATGGGGGGGGGGTGGGTGCTTTGGGGCAGTTGGAGGCCTGTGCCCCCCACCCCAAAGCACCTTGTCCCCATGTTGATGGGGACAAAGGCCTCTTCCCAACAACCCAGGCCGGTGGTTCTCGGGGTCTGACAGTTTTTACCAACTGTGTCCCATTAGGGAGATTAACCTTCACTTCCTGTCCCATAGACATAACAGTTTTGCCTTCATTTACACTTTAACAAGGTCTAAGTACCTTTGAGGTCAATAACAATGTGAATCATCTAGTAAATGTCTCCATAAATCTTTACATCACCTTCCTCAGTACTCAGCAATTCCAGCAAAACAAAAAAAAAAAAAGATTTTTTATACATACTTACCTGTAAAATCCATTTCTTTCGAAGGACATCACGGGACACAGAGCAGGCTATCTATTCTATACATACTGGGTTATGCGCCACCTATAGGTAAATGGATACTGGCAATCAAACAAAAAACAAACAGGGAGTTCCCCTTCCTATATAACCCCTCCCACACTGGGAGCACTTCAGTTTTGTAACAAGCAATAAACTCCACAAAGATAGAGAGGGCAGGGACCTCTGTGTCCCGTGATGTTCTTTGAAAGAAATGGATTTTACAGGTAAGTATTTATAAAAAAATCCAATTTTCTTTCTCGGACATCACAAGACACAGAGCAGGCTATATATTCTATACATACTGGGAAGTCCCAGAGCAATTCCTGAGGGGAGGGAGACACAATTCTAATATGCAATTCTAATATGCCAAAAAGCAGAATCCTCCACTGTTCTAACATCCACGTGATAGAATCTTGTGAATGTATGCACGGAGGACCATGTAGCGGTCTCACAAATCTGTGCCACCAACATCTGGTGACAGAAAGCCCAGAAGGTCCCTATTCTCCTGGTAGAATGAGCTTTCACCCTGAATGGGTGAGCTTTCCCCTTTAAACCATAAGCTTGGGTAATCAGCTGGTTAATCCACAGCGAAAACAGCTGCCTTGGATGCCGCCTGACCCTTCCTAGGGCCTTCAGTCAAAACAAAAAAGGCATCAGTCTTACTGATGTCTGCAGATCTCTTCAGATAGCTCTTAACAGCATGCAGCACCTCTACAGAGTGCAATCGTCTCTCTTCCGGTGAGGAGGGCTGAGAATAAAAAAAGAGGGTAAAATAATATCTTCATTGAGATGAAAGGCCGATACTACCTTCGGTAGGAAGGATGGAAGAGGCCGCAACACCACCTTATCCCGGTGCAATTTCAAGTATGGCTCTTTACAAGAAAGAGATGCAAATTCTGAAACCCTTCTGGGGTGATGGCAAAAAAGAAAGACTAGTTTCCTAGTCAAAAGAACCAAGAATCCCCTAATAGGTTTAAAAGACTGCTTCTGCAGCACTGACAAAACCAAATTCAAATCCCATGGACAGGGAGGAAATCTTACAGGTGGTAACAGATGAGTTACCCTTTGAAGAAAGGTCCTAATCAAACAGCGAGAAGTCAAAGGCTTCTGAAAATATATGGAAAAGGCAGAAACCTGTCCTTTGATTGTAGTCAAAGCCAGCTTTAAGTCTACTCCTGCATGAAGAAAGACTTCCAATCACATACTTGTGGGGATGCCATTTCCTGGCCTCACACCACGCAATGTAAGACTTCCAAACCCTGTGATAAATCTTCCTGGTGACTAGCTTTCTAGCGTTTACCATTGTAGACAACACAGGGCCTGAAAACCCCAGGGTCTCTCAATACCATGGCTTCAATCGCCATGCCGTCAACTTAGCGCACGTAAATTTGGGTGCAATATAGGACCCTGATAGAGTAGATCGGGTCGGACCGGAAGCTGCCAAGGCCCATCCGCCATTATCTTTGGGTAGCAAGGCCTCCTGGCCCAATCTGGTGCCACTAGAATGACTGTTGCCGCCTCCTACCGAATTTTGTGCAAGAGATGTGGTAGCAGCGAGATTAGGGGAAAGGCATAAATCAACTGGGCTCATGGTATCACCAGAGCACCTACTCCTATAGCCAAAGGATCCCCTGCTCGGGACACAAACTGCTGGATTTTGTTGTTGAATTGGGATGCCAGTAGATCCACCCCCAGCGCTGGCCAATTTCCTGAAACACTTCGGGATGCAGCGACCACTCTCCTGGGTGTATCTGTTGGCGGCTGAGAAGTCCGCCTTCCAATTTTCCCACACTTGGGATGTGAACTGCAGAGTCTTGCAACTTTCTTGTGTGCCAACTAACTCTTAGTGCCACCCGGATGGTTGACATAAGCCACGTCCATGGCCTTGTCGGTCTGTACCCTTACCTGTCCAATACCTCAGCGCTAGCCGAATGGCTCATAGCTCTAGGAGGTTGATGGGCAATCTCTGCTCCACCAAAGACCATCTCTCCTGGACCGTGGAGTCCCCAGCCTATAAGACTGGCAACTGTGGTCATAATCTTCCAAGATACTGGAAGAAATGATCTGCCCTGAGACAAATTCTGGTTACTAACCCCCAGACGAGAGACTCCATTGGGCCCTGGGAGAGAAGGACATGCAGGAATCCAAAGTCTGCAATTGTCTGTTCCACTCTGCCAGGATGTTGCGCTGAAGCGCCCTGGAGAAACTGTGCATGAGGAACTGCCTCAAAGGAGGCTGCCATCTTCTATAGCAGCCTCACACCGAGGTGAACTGAAGTGTGTCTCATCACCCTCACCTGGCTTACTAGAGCCTTGAGGTCACTGATCCTCTCAGTGGTTAGAGTACCCTTGCCTGGACTGTAACTAGCTGTAGACCTAGATATTCCAGAGACTGAACTGGGTGTAGTAAGGATTTCCCTACATACATGAACCAACCCCTGCTTTCCAGGAACTGGATTGTTAGGGTCACATTCTGCTTGAGTCTGCACCGAGACTGATCTCTGAGCAAGAGGTTGTCCAGGTATCCCATTATTAGGACCCCTCGTGACCTTAGAAGGCCCAGCACTGAAGCCAAAATCGTTTTAAAGATTCAGGGAGCTACTGTGATCCTGAATGGCAGAGAAAGAACTGGTAGTGTCTTTCTTCTATCGCAAAATGCAAAAACCTCTGATGAGGTAGCAAAATTGGCACATGCAAATATGCATCCTTGATGTCTACTGATGCCAAAAAATATCCTTCCTGGAGCAAGGCAATCAATGAGTGGATTGACTCCATGCGGGACGGCCTTACCGCAAGAAATTGGTTTAGGGCCTTGAGATCTAGAATAGGCCTTACTTCCCCGTTTTGTTTCAGGACCGTAAATAGGTTTGCGTAGTAAGCAAGCAGGCATGTGTTTATGCAAAAAGTGCCTAAGTAAGCCGGCATGTGTTTATGCAAAACGTGCTTATGTAAGTAAGCAAGCATGTGTTTAGCAAAACCTGCGTACATACGCATGAGGTGTCTCTGCATTATGTGTGCTATGCATCATGCAGCAGTGCATCAATGTAAACTTGCAACATGCAGACACCTGCCTATGCAGTCATGCGCCCATGCAGACACAAATCTCTATGCGGCACGAGTCTATGCGACACGAGTCTTTATGCGACAGGAGTCTGTGTAACATGAGTCTCTATGCGACACGAGTCTCCAGGGGAGGGCTGGCAGCCTTAGGCCTGGGGGGCAAGTCCAGTAAAGTGGCCCATCGAACCACTGAATCAGCTCACCATCCATGCCCACCTGGTTTTATAATAGATATTGATGTTATGAAGCAAGACAAATATGATACAATGTGGGAACATAATTTAATGTTAATAGCAACAAAGGAGGTGCAGCCTCATCAGTGCCCATCAATGCAGCCTCATCAGTGCCCTGCAGCCTCATCAGTGCCCATCAATGCAGCCTCACCAGTGCCCATCCAATGCAGCCTGCAATGCAGAAAGAGGAGAGCCGCCGGATTACAAAGAGTGGGGATCTACTGCTTACCTGGCGCGGACGCTGTCATACGAAGTCCCGCCTTCTGGACCGCCTCCTATAATAGACATCATCCATGGTAGGGCCAGCCCTGGGCGACCCCCTCTGCATGCAGTTAGTTGGCGGCCATGCCCCTGGCCCCTACTTCCTCCACAAAAAGAAAATATTGTCAGCCATTTCGAATGTAAGTTGGGGTGGCCTGGGGGGGGCAATTGCCACCCTGGCCCAGCCCTCCCCTGCGAGTCTCTATGTGACAAAAGTCTATGCGACACGAGTATATGCGACACGAGTCTATGCGACAAGAGTCTCTATTTGACACGAGTCTATACAACACAAGTCTCTATGCGGCACGAGTCTATGCGACCCAAGCCTACATGTGTTTTAGCAACCATGTTCGACAAATATATTTTAACAAATGTGTTTTAAGAGGACAACCGTTTAACAACTGTTTAACCACTTCAGCCCCGGAAGGATTTCCCACTTTAGGACCAGGGCACTTTTTGCGATTCGGCACTGCGTCGCTTTAACTGACAATTGCGCTGTTGTGCGACATTGTACCCAAACTAAATTTGCGTCCTTTTTTTCCCCACAATTAGAGCTTTCTTTTGGTGGTATTTAATCACCTCTGCGTCATTTCTGATTACCGCTATAAACAAAAGAAGAGCGACAATTTTAGCAAAAAACCCAAATTTATTACTTTTTGCTAAAATACAAATCCAAAAAAAAAAATATAAAAAAAACATTTTTTTCCATTGGTTTTGGCCGATTTATATTCTTCCTCATATTTTTGGTAAAAAAAAAAAATCGCAATCAGCGCTTATTGATTGGTTTGCGCAAAAGTTGTGTTTACGGACGATGAGAATTCATTTTTTACTAGTAATGGTGGGCGATCTGCAATTTTTAGCGGTACTGCGATATTGCAGCGGACATGTCGGACAATCTTGACACTTTTTTGGGACCATTGGCATTTATACAGCAATCAATGCTATAAAAATAGGATTTTTTGACTTACGTTAATTCTTTTCTCTGAGTTCATTGACAGACGCAGCCTCTAATCTTGACATATGGGGTATGCAACTTTTACCAGGAGTAGACTAGGCAGAACACAGTTCAGACAAAAAGCAAGCTAGCCCCTCCCAGGGGGCAGTCCTCACTCTGCATAACCCCCTCCGCCCTGCTAGCACACCAGTTCGTAACAAGCAGTACAAACTCAGAACACAGAGGGGTGGGTGCTGCGTCTGTCAATGAACTCAGAGAAAAGGATTTTAACCACTTGACAACTGGGCACTTAAACCCCCTTAACAACCAGACCAATTTTCAGCTTTCAGCGCTCTCACACTTTGAATGACAATTACTCAGTCATGCAACACTATACCCATATGAAATTTGCGTCCTTTTTTTCACACAAATAGAGCTTTCTTTTGGTGGTATTTAATCATCGCTGGGTTTTTTATTTTTTGCGCTATAATTAAAAAAAGACCAAAAATTTTGTAAAAAAATGAATTTTTCTTCGTTTCTGTTATAAAATTTTGCAAATTAGTAATTTTTCTTCATAAATTTTGGCCAAAATTTATACTGCTACCTATCTTTGGTAAAAAAAAAAATGGTTTCTATCCATCGTCATATTTAAAACCGGTTTTAAATACTTCTTTTTAATGATTAAAC
>BLSH010319855.1:213765-229349 GCA_018402905.1 Glandirana rugosa | reverse complement strand
GTAACTTTTAACTAGTGTGGACTACATGACTGGTGGATAGAGTAAAGAACTCTGGGATTGTTCGGTCCTTTCATGTTTATGGGGGGTTTACTAGGGAAAACCCTTTCATCTGTAAGGTTCCAAAAATCATTCCCGTACCACTCAAAAAACTTCAACATTAAAAAAGGGTGTTAAGAAACGTTTTACTTCTAAAAAATAAAAAATGTGTTTTAACAATTTGTTGTTCAATAAAGAGTGTGTGTCGTATACGTATGAACGTTACTGTGGGGTTTTATGTAAGACGATGAGGAGGACTCATACCGCTATGGGGTACACACTCCGAAAATGTGTCGGACCGGTGTCCATACTCAGGAGGAGTAGCAGAATGTATTTTGGGGTGTCATTGCAAGTATGCATATGCTGTGTGTGAGAAATAACTTGTTGTTTAACAATTTTGTGTAAAAAATAAAAAATCTTCATTTTGCAAAGAATTGTGGGAAAAAATTACAACTTCAAAAAACTCACCATGCCCTTACTAAAAACCTTGGAATGTCTACTTTCCCAAAAGGGATCATTTGGGGGGTATTTGTACTTTCCTGGCTTGTTAGGGTCTCAAGAAATGAGATAGGTGGTCAGTACATCAGGTGTGATCAATTTTCAATGATTTGCACCATAGCTTGTAGACTCTATAACTTTCACAGAGAATAAATAATATCCACTAATTTGGGTTATTTTACCAAAGATATGTAGCAGTATAAATTATGGCCCACATTTATGAAGGAAAATTACTTTTTTGCAAAATTTTTCAATACAAACTAAAAAAAAGTGTTTTTTTTTCAAAATTTTCGCTACTTTTTCGCTTATATTGAAAAAAAATAAGAAACCCAGCAGTGATTATATACCACCAAAAGAAAGCTCTATTTGTGAGAAAAAGAGTGATACAAATTTTGTTTGGGTACAGTGTAGCATGACTGAGTAATTGTCATTTAAAGTGTGAGAGCGCTGAAAGCTGAAAATTGGTCTGGTAAGGAAGGGGGTGTAAGTGTCCTGTAAGGAAGTGGTTAATATCCCCTCAATAAAACAAACAAAAGGCAAGGACTGCTTTATTGTCTCTGAGGAGTGAAAAGGGGTGTGCCTGGTTGTGCAGGGTGACAGACGGACCATTATACTGAGCAGCCGCTATGGGGGTACCGCTACAAAATTTAAGCCACGCCCTCATTTCACAGCGGCTATATCATGTACGCACAGTCTCTGATTAACTCTGATAACATGTACGCACAGTCTCTGATAAACTCCTGTAACATGTATGCACACTCCCTGATCAACTCCTGTAACATGTACGCATAGTCTCTGATCAACTCCTGTAACATGTACGCACACTCTCTGATCAACTCCTGTAACATGTACGCACACTCTCTGATCAACTCCTGTAACATGTGCGCACAATCTCTGATCAACTCCTGTAACATGTATGCACGGTCTGATCAACTCTTGATCGACTCCTGCAACATATACGCACACTCCCTGATGAACTCCTGTAACGTACACACACTCCCTGATAAACCCCTGTAACATGTACGCACACTCCCTGATCAGCTCCTGCATCATGTAAGCATACTCCCTGATCAACTCCTGTAACATGTATGGACAGTCTGTGATCAACTTCTGTAACATGTCTGCACAGTCTCTGATCAACTCCTGTAATGTACGCACACTGTGATCAACGGATGGATGGATATGATGCTGTGTTTCTGGTGAATAGATATGACAGATATGGATGGATATGGGATATGACAGTATGGAGGGATGGATGGATATGACACTGTGCTTCTGGTGGATGGATATGGCAGATGTGGATGGATATGGGATGTGGCAGTATGGATGGATGGATATGACACTGAGCTTCTGGTGGATGGATATGGCAGATGTGGAAGAATGGATGGATAGATGGGGGATATGACAGTATGGAGGGATGGATGAATATGACACTGTGCTTCTGGTGGATGGATATGAAAGATGTGGATGGATGGATGGATGGATATGGGATATGGCAATATGGATGGATATGACACTGTGCTTCTGGTGGCTAGTTATGACAGATATGGATGAATGGATGGATGGATATGGGATATGACAGTATAGAGGGATGGATGCATATGACACTGTGCTTCTGGTGGATATGACAGATATGGATGGATGGATGGATGGATATGGGATATGACAGTATGGAGGGATTGATGGATATGACACTGTACTTCTGGTGGATGGATATGACAGATGTGAACGAATGGATATGGGATATGACAGTATGGAGGGATGGATGGATAAGATACTGTGCTTCTGGTGGATGGATGTAACAAATGTGGATGGATGGATATGGGATGACAGGATGGATGGATATGACATATGTGGATGGATGGGTGAATGGATATGGAATATGACAGTATGGAAAGATGGATAGATATGACGCTGTGCTTCTGGTGGATGGATATGACAGATATGGATGGATAGATGGATGGATATGACAGATGTGGATGGATGGATGGATGGATGGATGGATGGGTGGATGGATATGGGATATGACAGTATGGAGGGATGGATGGATATGACACTGTGCTTCTGGTGGATGAATATGACAGATATGGATGGATGGATGGATATGACAGATGTGGATGGATGGATGGGTGGATGGATATGGGATATGACAGTATGGACGGATGGATGGATATGACACTGTGCTTCTGGTGGATGAATATGACAGATGTGGATGGATGGATATGGGATATGACAGTATGGAGGGATGGATGGATATGACACTGTGCTTCTGGTGGATGGATATGACAGATGTGGATGGATGGGTGGATGGATATGGGATATGTGCTTCTGGTGGATGGATATGACAGATATGGATGGATGGATGGGTGAATGGATATGACAGATGGGGGTGGATGGATGGATATGGGATATGACAGTATGGACGGATGGATGGATATGACACTGTGCTTCTGGTGGATGAATATGACAGATGTGGATGGATGGATGGATGGATGGATATGGGATATGACAGTATGGAGGGATGGATGGATATAACACTGTGCTTCTGGTGAATTGATATGACAGATGTGGATGGATGGATGGGTGGGTGGATGGATATGGGATATGACAGTATGGAGGGATGGATGGATATGACACTGTGCTTCTGGTGGATGGATATGACAGATATTGATGGATATGACAGATGTGGATGGATGGATATGACAGTATGGAGGGATGGATGGATATGACACTGTGCTTCTGGTGGATAAATATGACAGATGTGGATGGATATGGGATATGACAGTATGGAGGGATGGATATGACACTGTACTTCTGCTGCATAGATATGACAGATATGGATGGATGGATAGATATGGGATATGGCAGTGTGATGACTGGGTGGATATGGGATATGACAGGATGTTTAGGTCATAATTAGACAGCTATGATTTGGGTAAAAGGTGGGGATGAGAAGAGACATCGGTGTGCAGGCTGGAGAGGTGGATTTCGTTATTCAGTTGATGTCTGTACAACAAAATATAGACTTGCTGTGAGCAGTCAGGTGACCAGGGTAGGCAGTAAGCTTTGAGCCCATTCAGCCTTACTGTGTCTAATCTATACTGTCTGTGATACTTTTTTAATTTGCACTAAAATACAATTTTTCAGGACATGCTTTCGGGGTATCTCCCCTTCGTCAAGGTCCAAGCAGTACTGATTAAAAACAGTTTAGCCAAATGTTAAAAAAAGAGAGAAAAAAAAGAAGAAAAAACATCTGAGGGAAAGGAGAAAGGAAAAACAAACAAATACATATCAATGTATAAGGCAATTGTGATGAAACTAGTTGCAGAGATAGTGAGATAAGACAGGCAGAGTTATAGACTGGGTAGGGGAGGGGGGTGACAGTCACAGAGGGGGTCGTAAAACTTTAGAATAATGAGTGAGAAAACCTATATCTAACTATCGCTTCAGCTAGTTTCATTACCATTGCCTTATGCATTGATTTGTATTTGTTTGTTTTTCCTCTTTCTCCTTTCCCTCATTCGGCTAAAACTGTTTTTAATCAGTACTGCTTGGACCTTGAAGAAGGGGAGATACCCTGAAAGCTTGTCCTGAAAAATTGTATGTTAGTGCAAATAAAAAAAGTATCACGGACAGTACTGATTTTTCTCTGGCACAATTGCACTAATACGGCTACAATCACCTCAAGCATTGTGTCTAATCTTTGGAAGATGAGACATCCACCCCCCCCCCCCACACACACACACATAAAGTCCTTGTGATCAAAATTAAGGCTACAACTGTGAGCAGGCTACCTCCCACACACTGCACCATAACAATAATCAAATCACTGCAGCTTCTCCTCTGCTCAGCTCTGAGTAGATGAACCTCCCCTGGATCAGTTGTCTGTGTGTCTTCTTTTTGCTAGCATTTTGGGAGCTGGAATATTCATCTCTTCCATGTTTATTACACTGAGCTTGTGCTGATCTTGTGGATAATGCCCATTGATCATTGTCACCCAATCAAATCCAAGGAAATACGCCACATGACTTCAGCATGTAGAATCATGCTGAGGTGTGGAGCAGCCAATCCTGGGGGAGCTGTAGAAGAAAGGGGGGGGGGGGATGTGAGGCTGTGTATGCTTGTGCATGAGATAAGAAAATCACCTGTCTGTCACACAGCATGGGAAGAAATGTCTCTTGTTTCTCCCTCAGTCATTTTTTTTCTTAGTGAAAAATTATAAGGGGATTACTCAGAGTTGGATTAACTCTTCCTGGCAAAACTGGGCACATATGACATTATATCCTCTCCTGTACAAGCTAGAAGGGTTAGTAAATTTTTTTTTTCGGGTTTACATCCACTTTAACCACTTCAATACAGAAAGGGGTTCCTGACCAGACCAATTTTCAACATTCAGTGCTCTCACACTTTGAATGCCAATTACTCAGTCATGCAACACTGTACTCAAAAAAAAATGTTATTTTTTTTCACGCAAATAGAGAGAGCTTTTTTGGTGGTATTTAATCACGTCTGGGTTTTTTATTTTTTGCGACAGAAGTGAAAAAAGAGCGAAAATTTTGAAAAAAAACAACACTTTTTGTAGGATTTCTATGATAAAATTTTGCAAACAAGTCATTTTTGTTCATAAATTTGGGCCAAAACCTACACTGCTAAATATCTTTGGTAAAATAACCCAAATAAGTGTATATTATTTGGTCTGTATGAAAGATATAGAGTCTACAAGCTATAGAGCCAATCATTGAAAATTGATCACACCTGATGAACTGATGGCCTTTCTCATTTCTTGAGGTCCTGAAATTTCAGGAAAGTACAAATACCCCCAAATGACCCCTTTTTGAAAAGTAGACATCCCAAGGTATTTAGTATGAGGCATGGCATGTTTTTTTGAAGTTGTATTTTTTTCCAACAATTCTTGGGAAAATTAAGAAATTATTTATTTATTTTTTTACACAAAATTGTCAAAACAACAAGTTATTTCTCACACACAGCATATGCATACTTCCAATTACACCCCAAAACACATTCTGCTACTCGCCCCGAGTATGACGATACCACATGTGTGAGACTTTTTCACAGCCTTGCCACATAGAGAGGTCCAACATTCAGGGAGCACCATCAGGCGTTCTAGGAGCAGAAATTTCACATCTAATTTCCTAACGACCTATTACACTTTTGAAGGCCCTGGAGCACCAGGACAATGGAATTACCCACAAAATGACCCTATTTTGGAAAGCAAACACCACAACATATATTCTGAGGCATTATGAGTCTTTTGAAGAGTTCATTTTTTCCACAAGTCTTCAAATAATGTGGAAAGAAAATGAAAACGCTTTTATTTTTACACAAAGTGGTCAATTTATAAGATATTTTTAACACAAAGCATGTACATAGCAAAGATTGACCCGCAAAATATATTCTGCTACTCATCCCGAGTATGGCGATAGCACATGTGTGAGACTTTTATACAGCCTGGCCACATAGAGAGGTCCAACGTGCAGGGTGCACCGTCAAGCGTTCTAGGAGCAGAAATTTCACATCTAATTTCCATAGTTACATAGTTAGTCAGGTTGAGACACAAGACCATCTAGTTAAACCAAGAAAAAAACAGAAAATTATATATAACCATACAATCCCTTATACAATCCTTCACCCACAGTTGATCCAGAGGAAGGCAAAAAAACCCCCAGCAAAACATGATCCAAATTGCTATTGCATTAAGGAAAGAATCCAGGCCTTTTTTAACCACTTGCCGACCGCCAACCGCAGGTTGACGGCGACAAGGTGGTTCGTTATCGCAAATCGCTGTCATACGACGGCGGCTGCGATAGTGCGCACTGTGAGCGCGCGCGCCGCCGGAGGCGCGCCCGCACGCTCACTGTGTTCGGGGAGGGCCAGGGAGCGGGTGCGGCGGCTTCGATTGCCGCCTGCTACCCGTGATGGCCCCCCCGGAGTGAAGGAACGGAGGTCCGTGTATGTAAACACGGACCTCCTTTCTGTGAAGGGGGAAGGGCTGTGATCACAGCCTTCCTGTATACGGAGGCTGTGACCACTTCCCTTCCCCAGCTAGGGCAGTCCCCCCACAGTTAGAACATGCCCAGGGAACACAGTTAACCCTTAGAGCGCCCCTGCAGGTTAACCCCTTCACTGCCAATGGCATTTACACAGTAATCAGTGCATTTTTATAGCACTGATCGCTGTATAAATGCCAATGGTCCCAAAAAAGTGTCAAAATGTTCCGACATGTCCGCTAAAATATCGCAGTACCACTAAAAATCGCAGATCGCCGCCATTACTAGCAAAAAATAAAAAAAAACTAAAAACCCCAAAAATGAATTCTCATCATCCGTAAACGCGACCACTTTTGCGCAAACCAATCAATAAACGCCGATTGCAATTTTTTTTTATCGCAAATATGAGGAAGAATATAAATCAGCCAAAAACGGTGAAAAAAAAAGTTTTTTTATATTTTTTTTGGATTTGTATTTTAGCAAAAAGCAAGAAATTTGGTTTTTTTTGCAAAGTTGTCGCTCTTCTTTTGTTTATAGCGGCGATCAGAAATGACGCAGAGGTGATAAAATACCACCAAAAGAAAGCTCTGTTTGTGGGAAAAAAAGGACGCAAATTTTGTTTGGGTACAACGTCGCACGACCGCGCAATTTTCAGTTAAAGCGCCGAATCGCAAAAAGGGCTCCGGTCCTAAAGCTGGAAATCCTTCCGGGGCTGAAGTGGTTAAAGCAATCTACCGTGCTGGCCAAAACTACCTCTGGGGGAGTCTATTCCACATTTTAACAGCTCTAACTGTGAAGAAACCTTTCTGTGTTTGGAGATGAAATCTTTTTTCCCTCTAGACATAAAGAGTGCCCCCTTGTCCTTTGTGATGACCTTAAAGTAAAAAACTCCACACCAAGTTCACTATATGGACCACTCATATATTTGTACATGTTGATCATATCCCCCCTTAATCTCCTCTTCTCAAGAGAGAATAAATTCAGTTCCTCTAATCTTTCCTCATAGCTGAGCTCCTCTGTGCCTCTTATTAATTTGGTTGCCCTTCTCTGCACTTTCTCCAGTTCCCCGATATCCTTTTTGAGAACTGGTGCCGAAAACTGAACTGGATATTCCAGATGAGGTCTTACTAATAATGTGTACAGGGGCAAAATGATGTCTATCTCTGGAGTCCATACCTCTCTTAATACAAGAAAGGATTTTGCTTGCTTTAGCTTGGCATTGCATGCCATTATTAAGCTTATGAACTTATGATCTTATTTCCTAACGACCTATTACACTTTTGAAGGCCCTGGAGCCCCATGACAATGGAATTACCCACAAAATGACCCCATTTTGGAAAGCAAACACCCTAACATATATTCTATAAGGCATTATGAGTCTTTTGAATGGTTCATTTTTTCCACAAGTCTTTGAAAAACGTGTAAAGAAAATGAAAATGCTTTTATTTTTACACAAAGTGGTCAATTTATAAGATATTTCTAACACATAGCACGTACATAGCAAAAATTACCCCCCAAAATACATTCTGCTACTCGTCCTGAGTATGGCGATACCACATGTGTGAGACTTTTACACAGCCTGGCCACATATACAGAGGTCCAACATTGAAGTAGTACCTTCAAGCGTTCTAGGAGCATAAATTACATATCTAATTTCATTCCTACCTATTACACTTTTGCAGATGGGCTCAGGTATTCTGATGGGCTGCAGATAGGTACTCGGGTACTTTGATGGGCTGCAGACAGGTGCTTGGGTAATCTGATGGGCTGCAGATAGGTACTCGGGTACTCTCATGGGGTGGTGACAGGTACTCGGGTACTTTGGAGGGCTGGTGACAGGTACTCAGGTACACTGATGTTCTGGTGACAGGTACACGAGTACTCTGATGGGCTGGTGACAGGTATTGGTTACTCTGATGGGCTAGCGACAAGTACTCAGGTACTCTGACGGGCTTGTGACAGGTACTCAGGTACTTTGATGAGCTGGTGACAGGTACTCAGGTACTTTGATGGGCTGGTGACAGGTACTCGGGTGCGCTGATGGGCTGGTGACAGGTACTCGGGTATGCTGATGGGCTGGTGACAGGTACTCTGGTACTCAGATGGGCTGGTGACAGGTACTCGGATGAGCTGGTGACAGGTACTGGGGTACTTTGATGGGCCGGTGACAGGTACTTGGGTACTCAGATGGGCTGGCGACAGGTACTCGGGTGGGCTGGTGACAGGTACTCAGGTACTTTGATGGGCAGGTGACAGGTACTCGGGTACTTTGATGGGCAGGTGACAGGTACTTTGATGGGCTGTGACAGGTACGTTGATGGGGTGGTGACAGGTCCTCTTTATTACTGGGGGGATCAGTATGCTTGGTGTGTACACTAAGTGGTAACGAGCTGCTACTGCAATCTCCTTCTCACACACGATCAGTGTGTGAGAGGGAGAATCCGGTAATGGCTGGCAACCGCTGTTTGTTTACATCATGTGACTGGCTGTGATTGGACACAACGTGTCAAGTGGTAAAGAGCCAATTTTATTGGCTCTTTACCCTGATAGGGGCTGGGCTTTGTCTGATGGACAAGCCTCAACCCTGATCGCCACACTGCATGCTATCCATAGTGACCGGCTGTGATTGGGCACTGCCGGTTACATGGTAAAAAGCCAGATTTTATTTGGTTTACCTTGATGATATTCTCATACAGTATATTTTAAATCCCTAGAGCACCACCACACAGACGTCTCCATGTGCTACAGAGGTTGAGAAAGAACAACCTGTATTGCAAGTTGGAAAGTGCAAGTTTCATTGTTAACAGGTTACATATTTTGTTAATATAATATCTGTTGCCAGATTTTTGATGGACCCAGAGAAACTATCTGCAGTCTTACAGTGGCCTCAACCCACTGTTAGACTGCAGAGAGGTCTACGTCCTCTACAACATGTTCTTGGCTTTGCCAATTATTATCGGAAATTTATTCGTAATTTCTCTTCTCTGGTCAAACCCCTAGCGGAGATGACCAAAAAAGAGGGCAACCCACAGAATTAGACCCTGAATTTCATTAAAGCCTTTGAATCCACGAAGGCCGCTTTTGCTGCAGCTCCAGTTCTGGCACATCCTGATCCGACATTACCCTTCATTTTTTAAGTTGATGTGTCTGAGACTGGAGTAGGTGCTCTCCTCTCTCAATGTTCTACCTCTTAGAGCTCTGAGCATCCTTGTGGCTAAAAAAACTGTCTCCAGCAGAATGCAATTGCAAAACTGGGGAGGGAGAATTATTAGCCATCATTTTAGCTCTTAAGGAATGGAGGCATCTCCTCCAGGGTACTTCTGTGTAGGTCCTCGTTTTGACTGACCTAAAAATTCCACATTTTTGTCTGAGGCTAAACGCTTATCTCCTAGCCCTTTTTCTGTAAAGATTCAATTACATTCTCATTCTTACCTGGTATTAAGTATATAAGGGCAGATGCATGATTGTGGCAGTCTTCCTCCTCTTCCAAAATGAAGTCTGTTCCTACTCCTGTGAGACCTCCAGACCACATTTTGACCACTGTTCGCACTAGTCTCACTTCACCTTTAGGTGAGAGAATTCTGGCCTCTCAGATCCACTCTCCTCCTCATGACCACTGCTTTGTCCCCGAAAATCTCTGCACTGCTTTGAATCAACTCATATGGTCTCAACAATTCTGGTGGCCTAGTCTCAATGCTGATGTAACCGCCTTTGTAGCTGATTGTCCCGTGTTTGCCCAGAATAAAACACACCAAGACCTTCCAGTGTGCCTCCTACAACCCTACATACCCAGTGGAGAGAGGCCTTGGACCCACTTGTCTATTGATTTTATTGTGGATTTACCTAACTCCAATGGCAACACAGTTATTTTCATGTGGGTTGACTTTTTCGAAAATGTCACATTGTCACATTGCATTCCACTAAAGAAGTTGCCTATGTCCAAAGAACTGGCATCAATTTTCGATTGGGAGGTCTTTTGTTTAAATGGGTTACCTAAACTTATAATTTCGGACAGGGGTAGCCAGTTTGTGCCCAGGCTTTGGCAAGCCTTTTGTGCACAGTTGGGAGTTCAGCTTTCAGCATATCACCCGCAGTCCAATGGAGCCGCAGAACAGCTTAACCAAGCCTTGTAGCAGTTCCAACACTAGAAAGCAAGTGAGTGCGCACTGCCCAAAATTATTCAGGGTCCCAAAACGGAATTGGGTAAAAAACTATTAGAAATAATTATAATATGAATGAACATATAGCCAATTATACACAAACAGCTGAGTTAAACAAGAGTTGAAACAGCGGATAAGTCTAAAATAAAGTCCAAACAAAGTCCATAGACACTCAGGGCAGCCACCAGGGGGAGCCGAACCAAGCTCCAGAAACTGTAACAGATAAACACGAGAAGAGGCGCCTCTAAGTGCAATAGTTAGACAATTTATTATGGCCCAATGGCCAAAAACACTCACAGAATGTAGAAATGGTAAAGCTCAGGCTGTGTAAATTCCAGAGGATGAGGGACTTCTCAATCCCTTCCTGATGGAGCTGTGGGACCGAATGACACTGCTGACGATAATGACAAGCCTCTCTGAGTGATGGAAAAGGCCGGCCGGGAACCCAGAACGAGGCTTGGCTGGCAGAGCTGTACAGACAGAGGTGGATGACGTCCTATTCACGCAATGCGTTTCGTGGGCGTGGTGGCTACGATGACGTGATAGCCGCGCCCCTTCTTCAGGCTAGGATGCCACCGAGAGCTCAACACAGCATTTATATTACAAGTGGAAAGGATAATTAAGCGTGGATTGGTCTACAGATATCAGAGAAGATGGGAGGGAGCCTAGGTTACAATCTATAGGTGCACACACCATAGGTACACTGAAAGTGATATAAAAACAAGATAATAAATATTCATAAAATATAAAAAGATATGTATAAAAAAATATATATATATAAAAAACGCAATCAAAAAATGGTTGGACACATTAATTTACACTAATAGAGAATTACCTCAAGACTGGGAACATCCAAATTACTCTCCCAGAAGGGGGAAGAGACAGAGGGACATGTAAGACGATATAAACAACTGAACAGACAGCAATCGGGGAGGAACCAAGAAATTCAGAATACGATAATTGAAAATTAAAATATATATATATATATATATATATATATATATATATTTCCCGAGCTCTGGATATATATAGTATATTATATAATAATACGTGTGTCAAAGATATCTAGACAGACTATCAGGATCAAGGGGATGTGTATATAATGATATGTGATATTATATTGTTTTAACAAACCTCTGTCATAGAGGGTACAGGGAGGAAATAGGATAATTAAAATAAAAAAATATGAAAAATATATACGTATATAATATATGATATAATGTTGTTTATCCTAAGACATCAGGGGGAATGGGATATTAAAATAAAAAAATATGAAAAATATATACGTATATAATATATGATATAATGTTGTTTATCCTAAGACATCAGGGGGAATAGGATATACTTACTGGTTATACATCTGGAAAGAGACAAATTGAGTCAGAAGGAACTGGAGGAGACTAAATCTCATAATATAAAATGGTGGCTACCTCTATACATCCATTCATGCCACCAGGCGAGAGGGTATCAAGGGTATAGATCCAGAAAGTTTCACGAGCACAAAGCCTTTTGAACCGCTCGGCTTCTGGAATGTTTTTAGATATTTGTTCTATGACCCAGACTTTTAGGCCTGCCGTGGATTTATTATGCACCTCTAAGAAGTGTCGGGGCATGCTGTGATGGTCTTTACCCTCTTTTATGAACCTTCTGTGCTCCCCGAAGGGACATCGCAAAGGGCGTATAGTGCGACCCACATTCATCAGTCCACAGGAACATGTGAGTCCATATACGACGAAGTCGGAGGAACAATTATAGAAGGCTTCTAGCATGTAAGTTTTTCCTTTTGTGCAGAAGAGTTTTTGGCCATGATGTACAATGGAGCAAGTCTTACACAAGGCCTTCCGGCACTGATACATGCCCACTATTGGTATGAGTACCGGTACAGATGGTTTGGCTCTTCCGGATTTTAATTTACTGGGGGCAACTGGGGGAAAAACGTACACACTAAAAACCTTCTATAATTGTTCCTAAACCATAACCATAAACCAGTTTATACCCAACAGACATAGTCCAATCCTAGATTAAAGGTTCATAGTGGGCAAAACTAGTGAGCATCGGGAACAGGAAATGGCATTGTCACCCGGAAAACATCCAGTATGAGTTCCAATGACACATTTCCGGTGAGTTCCGGACCAGACATAAACCAAAAAAACTTTTAATTATTTAAACCTTGGGCTGAATTGTTACTCAAACTATCCAAATGCGGATAGCCCCACACTAAAATAAAAAATAGACAACAAAGAGGTGGAATCAATACCGCAAATCACATAGGTGTTACCCATGTGACTTCCGCTCCCCGTCTGTCATGGTGCGGACAAAAGCGTAAGAGCGCACCAAGACTGGACAGGGCGGCGACTATTGCCAACACCACGTCCTGCTGGAAGACAAAATATCCCTGATGTTACGTCATATGCAGGCGACATAGGGAACAGATATACCACGTCATGTGTTTGCGTTCCACCTATAAAGAATTGATGTCTTGTGTAAACCGACGGGAGCTGGAAATGCTAAAATTAAACAGAATTGAATAAATGGAAATGGAAAAATCGCCAGTGTTTGGTCTTAGTGCGTATCGACCCTAATCGGTTTAGCAATGGGATTCGTGATGAGATATCGTTGAACATTTATTTTCCTGATAAATGTTTGAATGTCTATGAACGTGTTAAATTTGTTTATCGGCCGTGGTGGGGCATATTTGAGTCCCTTGTTTAAAACTATTTTTTCATTGTTGGTCAAGTTTATTTTGCTTAGATTGAAAATTCCTGACTTGTTTAATTTCTCTTCCATTTTTTTTGGATCTCTTCCTCCCCCCTCTAACACCTCTTCTGATTCGGGTTTTTTTCTTCTGTCAAAGTGCTCCTTGTGAGAATCCTGATTTCTGGGTTGCCCCAGTTGCCCCCAGTAAATTAAAATCCGGAAGAGCCAAACTGTTAGGAAAAAGAACCTTTTGCCAGCATTCTGGGCGTTTCCGCGGTGGTGCGCGCGCTCCCGTGCGCGTTCGCGCGCTCCCGTGCGCACGCGCCGGAAACGGCGCCAAACGGCGCCTATTTAAACCCAGGGACTCTTGCATTGAACTGCTGCTCGTTCTACAGCGTTCCAGACCTGTGTGCCTCAGCTCCCTACCTGTTCCTGTGTTTTTCCTGTTTCCATTTGACCCGGCTTGCCTTGACCTGTTGTCCGCTACCTGCATCGACCCCGGCTATCCACGACCATCCGCTTGTCTACTCCTCTGTACCTCCGCTGCCCGCCCGTTAACGAACCTTTGCCTGAACTTGACGATCCGCTTGCCTAACCCTTTTGTACCTCTCTGCCTGCACGTTGCCGACCCTGCTTGTACGACCATTCTCCTGCTTTGCACGACCCTCTGGAATCCCACTCCAAACATCGGTGACCATCCAGCCCTCGTGCCATCCCGCACTCTCGGGCCTCTGTCTACACTACCAGGGGTCCTTGAATCGGGTGCGCAAGAGCGGTTGTTCCCTGCACAAGACAGACTCCACCGTCAGGTACGTAACACAAACCATCTGCACCGGTACTCATACTAATAGTGGGCATGTATCAGTGCCGGAAGGCCTTGTGTAAGACTTGCTCCTTTGTACATCATGGCCAAAAACTCTTCTGCACAAAAGGAAAAACTTACATGCTAGAAGCCTTCTATGATTGTTCCTCCGACTTCGTCGTATATGGACTCACATGTTCCTGTGGACTGATGAATGTGGGTCGCACTATACGCCCTTTGCGATGTCCCTTCGGGGAGCACAGAAGGTTCATAGAAGAGGGTAAAGACCATCACAGCATGCCCCGACACTTCTTAGAGGTGCATAAGAAATCCACGGCAGGCCTAAAAGTCTGGGTCATAGAACAAATATCTAAAAACATTCCAGAAGCCGAGCGGTTCAAAAGGCTTTGTGCTCGTGAAACCTTCTGGATCTATACCCTTGATACCCTCTCGCCTGGTGGCATGAATGGATGTATAGAGGTAGCCACCATTTTATATGAGATTTAGTCTCCTCCGGTTCCTTCTGACCCAATTTGTCTCTTTCCAGATGTATAACCAGTAAGTATATCCTATTCCCCCTGATGTCTTAGGATAAACAACATTATATCATATATTATATACGTATATATTTTTCATATTTTTTGATTTTAATTATCCTATTCCCTCCCTGTACCCTCTATGACAGAGGTTTGTTAAAACAATATAATATCACATATCATTATATACACATCCCCTTGATCCTGATAGTCTGTCAATATATCTTTGACACACGTATTATTATATAATATACTATATATATCCGGAGCTCGGGATATATATACATAGATTTTAATTTTCAATTATCGTATTCTGAATTTCTTGGTCCCCCCCGATTGCTGTCTGTTCAGTTGTTTATATCGTCTTACATGTCCCTCTGTCTCTTACAGCTTCTGGGAGAGTAATTCGGATGTTCCCAGTCTTTTTTTTTTTAAATTATTTTTTATTGATTATTTTAGTAACATAGATAAAGAAAAAAACCACATAGCATTTGGGTGGGCCTGTCCAACCAGGCCCCCCATGGACCACACAGGGTCCACATCTCATCTGCTAACTAGACATAGGCACACTACCTAGCATACCAACAAACCCAACAGTTTCCCCCTCACCCGCCCCCCCTTGCTCAGCACCCCCACCCCCTTAGACCTTAGATCATACAACTCGGTTAATTGTCTCCGTCCTCAGTACACCATGTGTTGGAGGACCTTAATTATGTTATAGCCCTCCGCTATCACTGGGAATACCCTGCAGGATGCAGAGGGTCATCTCTGAGTAAGTCTATCACCTCCCCCCCTTAGGATCTCCCCAAGGCACTCACATGGGTCACTTAATTAACTGATCTGGTAT
>BLSH010319855.1:186229-212792 GCA_018402905.1 Glandirana rugosa | reverse complement strand
CAGAGGGTCATCTCTGAGTAAGCCCCCCCCCCCCCCCCCTTAGGATCTCCCCAAGGCACTCGCATGGGTCACTTAATTAACTGAGGATCTGGTATCATACCACGCACTCCAAACCTTATCTAATTTTTTGGTACATCCCCTGGCTTTATAGGTTGCTTTATAGTGCGGCAACATAGTATTAACTAGCTTTTTCCAATATCCCAAGCTTGGGGCCTCCTGTTTCTTCCAATGAAGTAATATTGATTTTTTTCCATAGAACAACAGGATAGTAAGGAGCATTCTGTGGGCTCTGGAGGGCACCACATCCTCAACTATGCCCAGTAGGCATACCCTGATAGTTCTAGGAATTGGTACAAACAGGATTTCCTCGATGAAGGAGGTTACCTCATCCCAGAAAGTCTGGATCCGCTCACATTCCCAAAAAATATGTAATGCCGCTGCTGGTGTCTGGGAGCATCGCCAACAGGAAGCCGATGCCCCCTGATATATAGCTGCCAGTCTAGCAGGGGTGTAGTAGACTCGGTGGAGGAACTTGAACTGAATCAGCTTATCTCTGGCTGAGACTAAGTGTCTAAATGGCCGGTCCCATAGTCCCTCCCAATCTTCGCCCTGCATATCAGGTACTTCACCCTCCCATCGTGCTCTACATTTTGTTACTGCCACTGGGCAGCTCACAAAGAGCTTCCTGTACACCACTGATAATGTCTTTGGGAGCTCTTCCACTGCCAGCGCATCTTCCAGAGATGAGGGCAACGACTTTACGCTCATACTCCGGAATTGACTCTGGAAGGCGTGCCTCAGCTGCAAATAGCGGAAAAAATATGTATTGGGGAGATCATGTCTGGCCTTCAATTGGTCAAATGTCAGGAGTTCCCCATACATCGTTACATCCTTTAGTGTTTTGATCCCTCGAACCGCCCAGACCATTGGGTCCTGAAAGGAGAGGAAGTGGGGAAGGCTAGGATTAAGCCAAAGTGGGGCAGAGGGAGACATCCCCGTATATGATGGGCAAGCCAGCTTAAGTGCTTTTCCCCAGGCTCTGATGGTTGCCTTCATAGATTCCGTGAGAGGGAGAGTTGAACGAGCCCCCCTGTGTATAGCAAGGCGTAGGGACGCATATGAGCCAAGATGAGCCGTCTCCAGCACTGTGGCAGCATCATCACGGCCCATTCCCAACCATCTGTGCACAAAAACTATTTGCCCGGCCAGGTAGTATTTTTTGAAGTCTGGGAATGCAAATTCTCCCTGGCCGAGTGGTTCCTGCAGAACCCTAATGCTTACTCGTGGAGCCCTGGGCGTCCACAAGAAGGTTCCCATGACTCCCTCTAGTTGTTTGAAATAGAACCTCAGGACCCAGACCGGGGCATGTCTTAAAAAATATTAAATAACCGGGAGGATTTTCATTTTTATTAAATTTATTCTTCCCAGCAGAGACAAAGGAAGCCTCTGCCAGGCAACTGTTTTTTGTTTAACAAGAGGGATCAGTGGCAGGAGATTAAGTCTATAGTAATCTTTCACATCAGAAGTAACCTTCACTCCCAGGTACGTAAGAGGTGACCCACTTCAATGGCAATCCGGGGTCCGCCCTCGCTCTCGCTCCCTCATCTATGGGTAGAATGGACGACTTACTCCCATTTATTTTTAAACCAGACTACTGCGTAAATTCATTTAAAATGCTAAGCGCACTCCTCAGGGACTCGACCGGGTCCCCCAGGAACAGCAACATGTCATCCGCATATAATGCCAGACATTCCCTTATATTCCCAACCTTAATGGCCTGTGTATCTGGGGATGATCTGAGCACTATCGCCACTGGTTCCATTATGAAAGCGAATAGGAAGGAGGACAGGGGGCAACCCTGCCTGGTCCCCCTTCCTATGCCAAAGAAAGGGGAGATTGCATTACCCAATCTGATTGCCGTCTTGGGGGTATTATAAAGCATGGTCACCCACTTCCTGAACACTGAGCCAAATCCCATGCGTTCCAGGACCCTACCCATATATTGCCAGTCCACCGAATCAAAGGCCTTCTCGATGTCGATAGAGACCACGATTCTAGTCGGCGGAGGCAGTTGGAGATGAGTAAAAAGTCTGCGTAAGTTCGTCTGAGTTAACCAGGGAGGTTAGATGACAAGACCTTAGTAAGGATCTTAAGATCCATGTTCAGGAGTGCTATTGGGTGATAAGAGGAGCAATCCAGTGGATCCTTCCCAGGTTTTAATATTAGCACCATATAAGCCTCCATCATGGAAGGGGGAAGACTATCATTTTCGAAGCATTGGGTCAAGAGCCATTTTATTCTGAGAGCTACCTGTTCTACATGTAATTTATAGAAATCAATGGGGAGACCATCTGGTCCCAGAGCTTTATTGGGGGGGAAGGAGTAGATGGCCGCCTCTATTTCTTTAATAGTCACAGGAGCGTCCATAGCCTCCCTGTCTGCCACCGTTAGTTGAGGGATGTTTAAATTGTCCAACCTTGAGTCTAAGGCAGAGACGTCATAGGCCGGGATAGGGGCATACAGGCGAGCGAAGAACTCAGAGAACACCTCCATAATACCTGTTGGATCAGTAATGAAGTCTCCTAACCCATTTTTAATGACTGGAATGCTCAGGGTAGTATGGAAATCCACCACCAACCTAGCAAGTAACTTGCCATTCTTGTCACCCTCAGTGAACAGGGAGTGGGCCCTATCTCTCAGTTCTACATGGGCCAGATCCGATAAATGAAGCGAAAGCTTCCTCCTTGCGTCCAGCAAAGCTGTGTACGTTTCTGAATTCGGGTCATCTGCGAAGTCTCTCGCACCTCTCTCCTCTCCTTCCCTCAATAGTTGGAGATTTCACTCCCATGATCTCTCCTAGCTTCTTTAATGGCAGAAATACACTCGCCCCTTATTACTGCTTTGAAGGCATCCCAGAGCGTACCCGGGGCAGCTGAGTCCACGTTAGTATCCCAGTATGTAGAGGCCACCTTATGTAGGCCAGCCTGGACCGTCTCATTTTGTAGCCACTCTGGTGAGACTCTCCAACCCCCCTCTCTCTTCCACCAACTGACAGGGTGAGTAAGGCCGGAGAATGATCAGACGCCCCACCTGCCAGATATTCAACATCCTGGACCCACGGCAACACCCCCTCACTATCAAAAAACTAAGTCAATTATGGCTGAGGAGCGATCGGATGAGGACTAGTGGGAATGGCACCTATCTGTTGGAGGTTTCCATCGCCAAAGCTCTGTCAGTCTTGTCACTGAGATCCAGGATTCTAATTCCACCGAACCCTCTCTATTCGGGTTGGATGAGTCCAACGAATCTAAGGTCGCGTTGAAATCATCCAACATGACCCATGGCCATTGTGTATACAGGGCCAGTTTAACATGCATATCATACAACATTTGCACTTTAAATGGCGGAGGTACATAAACATTAATCAGTACCAGTCTTTTATAGCAAATATCCATTTCCACTGCCACATACCTGCCCTCGGGGTCAGTCAAGACTTGATGTATGGTGCAGGGGACCGCCTTGCTGATCAGGATTGATACTCCCCGGGCAAACGTGGAGTAGGTAGCATGGAAAGCCCGCTGAATCCACGGATGGTGCAAAGCCAATACCCTACCACCATCCATATGCGTCTCCTGTAACATAATAACATGAGGTTTAATGTGCTTCAAGTATTGAAATACCGCTGTTCTTTTATACTTATCATTTAACCTTCGAATGTTCCAAGAGAGAATCTTAACAGAGCTAGCCATTGGGAGGGGTTAACATAGACAATGCTCCAGGAGGTCTCATTGTATTCGGGTAGTTCCTGCAATCCCAATATGACCCCCGGAGTTCCCACTGGTGTACCTCAGAGTCAGTTAAATAGGGGGGGCAGTATGCTGAGCACTGTTTAAACAACCCTGCCGTTGTATCGGAACCAAAACTAAAAAAAAAAACTAACAAAGAACACACAAAAGAAAAAAATATAACCCGATATGCGGCTTCTTCCCTTCCAACGTTTAAAACAAAAAAAGGTGCGTAGAGTGGTCCGAATGACCCCTTAGTCCGTCTTGTGGTTGAACACATCCCGGGTATCCTCCTCAGCTCCTGTCCAGGATGCAGGTATATATCAGAGGTAAAAAAAAAAAAACCAAGAGAAAAAAAGAAGAAAGATATATTGAGATTTGAAGACCATAAGTATCACCGGATCGCCCTCTAGTGGTCTCCTCTGAAAGCTGTGTATTCTTAGTCTACAGGCGCCCCTTAGGAAAAGAGTCTTATAAAAGGAAAAACCAATGATATAGAAGGGCCAAAAGGAAATCTGGGACCTCCAAATGTAAGAAGGCCATTAGGCACAACAGGTGCAAACTCTCAGGGTTCTCTCCCCCGTTCAAACAGGAAAGAACAGAGACCCTGCAGCTCACGGCAGGCCATCCAACCAATCACATGCCTCTTGCGGGTGGTCAAAAAACTTTACAGTACCTTTAAATTGTACACAGAGCCTGCTCGGGTAGAGCATACTGTATTTCAGCTCTTTTTCTCGTAGTCGTCTTCTCACATCATTAAACGATCGTCTCTTCCTTTGGGTTTCTGCAGAGAAATCTGGAAAGAGCATAACTTGTGCATTCTCATACTTTAGGGTCTGGGCCTTTCTGGATTCCGCCAGGATCATGTCCCTGTCCCTATAATTAAGGAACCGGACCAGGAAAGGCCGCGGATAGGTGCCTGGCACCTGTTGGGACCCGGTGCGCCCTCTCAACTACATAGGTGGGGGGCAGGTTTTTCAGCGATAACAATTGCTCGAAGAATCGCTCCGCAAACTCCACCGGCCTGGGCCCCTCCGCTCCCTCTGGCAGGCCCGCGACCCTTACATTGTTCCTCCTTTGGCAATCTTCTGCGTCGTCCACACGCTGTTGCAGTGACTTCACCAGGTCCCGGAGTTCCGATATTTGGGTGCTGTGTGTGTGAGAGGCATCTTCCACCCCAGATATCCTGTCCTCTGCCGTAGTGAGTCTTCCCCTCACCTTGTCTATCTCATGCCTTATGAGGGTGCATTCAGCTACCAGGTGGTCAATGCGTACCATCACTGCCGCTTTGCTTGCCTCTATGGCCTCCAGGATCGGTCGAGTGATTGCCTCGTGCGACGTCTCCTGATCAGATAGCAGCATAGGGGCAGCCGATGGAGAGGATGGGACTGAGGAGTTCTGTGCTGCGTCCTTTCCCTGAGCCTCCATCTCGGCCACGTGCGAACGGGATCTCTTCTGTTTCTGTGTGGAGCGGGTCTGCCGCTGCTCCAGGGGGATCACTTTCACCTGCTTCGCCGCGGCCATTCGGGGGACCAAATCGTAGCGGTCCTTATCCACCTCAGTACGGCTTGGCTTGATTCAGGTATTTGGTAACCCTTTTTATGCGGATTTAGACAGGAGTCATACGGAGCTCAGAGGAGAACGATGCTGCTTCCTTCACATCCGGTCACGCCCCCCGGATGTTCCCAGTCTTGAGGTAATTCTCTATTAGTGTAAATTAATGTGTCCGACCATTTTTTGATTGCGTTTTTTATATATATATTTCTTTTATATTTTATTAATATTTATTACCTTGTTTGTATATCACTTTCAGTGTACCCATGGTGTGTGCATCTATAGATTGTAACCTAGGCTCCCTCCCATCTTCTCTGATATCTGTAGACCAATCCACGCTTAATTATCCTTTCCCCTTGTAATATAAATGCTGTGTTGAGCTCTCAGTGGCATTCTAGCCTGAAGGGGCGTGGCTATCACGTCATGGTAGCCGCCACGCCCACGAAACGCGTAGCATGAATAGGATGTCATCCTCCTGTGTCTGGACAGCTCTGCCAGCCAAGCCTCTTTCTGGGTTCCCGGCCGGCCTTTTCCATCACTCGGGGTGGCTTGTCATTATGGTCAGCAGCGTCATTCGGTCCCACAGCTCCATCAGAAACGGATTGAGAAGTCCCTTATCCTCTGGAATTCACACAGCCTGAGCTTTATCATTTCTACATTCTGTGAGTGTTTTTAGCCATTGGGCCATAATAAATTGTGTAACTATTGCACTTAGAGGTGCCTCTTCTTGTGTTTATCTGTTACAGTTCCTACACTGTTATATTTCAGACCACCATAACAACTGGTCAGACCTGTTACCTTAGGCGGAGTTTGCACACCATCAATGTCACCTCCCAAGTATCTCAGTTTATAGTGATAGTGAACTATGGATTCCAGCCATCCATGTTGCCTGATTGCCTGATACATTCCTTCTGCAAGGAATTCATGTTAGAGGAACATCTTTAGGAACTCTGATCCACTTGGGTGCGGGTTCAAGAATCCTTGCAAACTCCATGCTGACTGCCGATGCCTACCAGCCCCCCCCCCCCCAAGTTTGGGAGAGAGTCTAGGTGTCATCCCGTAACCTCCAACTTTGTGTTTCCTCACTAAAACTGGCACCTCATTATATTGGGCCTTTCCGCATACTCCATAAGGTTAACCCAGTGGCCTACACATTCGATCTTCCTTCAAATGTGTGTATTTTTAACGTATTCCATGGTTCCCTTATTAAAACCTTTGGTATGTAACCACTATATCACCTCGGTACCACGCCCTCACCCAGTTCAGGTTGACAACCATGAGGAATATGAGAAACAATCTATTATTACCTCCCATAGGTTTAGTGGATGCATACAATATCTAGTTCACTGGAGGGGTTATGGTATTGAGGAACGCTCTTGGGTTTTATCCTCGGACGTACATGCCCCTGCCCCCCTCCGTGCTTTCCATATATGTTTTCCCCTCAAGCCTGGTGTCCCAGGCCGAGGGGTCGTTGAAGAGGGAGTATTGTCAGGGCTAGGCTGCTGCTACTTAACAAGCAGCTTCTTTTTTCAGTGCTCAGAAGCTGCTCAGCTGTGGGTTGATTACCAGCCACTCGTTACCATAATGACTCACCTGCTTACCATTAACCTGCCTACCTACATTCAGCCCCTTTTTGCTACTTAGGCAGCTTAGCTCATTTCCTGCTTACCCTTGCATGGTTTGTGATCTCTAAGTGCTTACTTCCTGTGCTCCTGTGTATGACTTGGCCTGGCTGGCTTCCCTTCGATTCCTGTTCCTGATATTTACTCTCAACTACGCTGACTTCTGGTTTCCTGACCCCACCTCGTCTGATTACTGGCTCTGGCATTGAAACCCTGGCTTCTGTTTTTTGACTACATTGTTGAACTGTTATTTTTGCCATGTCATTAAAGGTGCACTCTCTGTCTCCGTCTGGTTTCTGGTTTCTGACAGAGCATGGTTTGGATGGCTCTGGGAATGGCCATCTGCTAGCTGAACTCCTGCACCAGCCCACTGTATTAGAGGCATATCACATTGACTATGGACAAGTCAAAGGGTCAGAGGGATACCCACACTCCCTATGCTAAAAATCCACCACTACAGCGACCACCATCAAGTCCTTTTTCGACCTGGCCTTGGCTTTGGCATTGGGAGACAAGCAGCTGCAGCCAGATGTCATCTCGCCTGCTTCTCCTTTTCCTCCAGCAGTGCTGCAGACACATACAGCTGAGGCTCCTGCTGCTACAATCCTCAACACCGGGTAAGCACCTTCCTCTCCCGCTACTCACACAGTTGCCTCTCATTTCACCAGCCTGCTATAATTGACTCCCATATGTCCTCTCCCTGTACAGATATACTGGATGGTATGTAGTCCAGGTCCTTGCTCCAATATCAGCCATCCCCACTGTCCCAGGACCGCACATCTCCACAAGTGTGGCCAAAAACCTCCATCTGTCTCAGCTGCACAAGCCGGACTCCACAGTGCTTCCATATCATGCAGTTACAGGGTTTTGTTAAGGATTACGGATGTCTGGCCTCCCTGCCTTTGGTAGCCTTACCCCAGCGACAACCACCACAGCAACGAGGGCAACCATCTCCCTCCACTGGCCGCTATGGGGACAACTTCTCCTGCCATGCCTGCACATAGAAACATAGAAAAGTGACGGCAGAAAAAGACTGAGTAGTCCATCGAGTCTGCCCCTTTTTATTTTTTTATTTTTTTTAATTTTTTTTTAATTTATTTATTTATTTTTTATTTATTTTTTTTACATTAACCTTGTTGTCTGACTATGGATTTATGTTTATCCCAAGCATCAACAACCTCTGCCAGCATCTCATGACACAGAGTACAAAATAAGGGCCAGAGGCATTCCAGAAGCTAGACAGGCTACGTATCTTTAGCCTGTTTTACAAACAATAGTGCTCATCTACACAATCCATCTAACTTGGTCATGCAGAACAGGGGGACCTTTATCCGGCCCTTGGAGCACTATTCCTTCCACTGACTCCAAAGACAGGGCACTATTCCTCCCACTGACACTAACAATGCGGTACTATGCCTCCCGCTGATATCAGAAATTGGGGAACCAATTCTCTGACTGACACCAATGATGGGGCACTATTCCTCCCAGTGACACCAATGATGTAAATTGTTTTACTCCCATTAAATCTATGGCATTCTTAACTCCCACCGATTATAGTCCGGCTCCCCTAAAGTTTAAAGGGCAGTGAATTGGCCCTTTGTTTCAAAAGTTTGGAGACCCCCTCTTAATCTTGATGGTTTACTATATGCATATGTCTCTATGTATGTATAGTAGTTTTGACCTCTTGTGGTCTCAATTTTTCTATGATTATATTTAGATTATGTTCCATCTCTAATTGGGATACTTACCTCTTGTTACATTATTCCTTTCACGACTTTATTACTGTTATGACTGTTTTTTTATAGCATCTCTTCATTGGGTGGGCTGGAAGGGTGCAATAAGGCGCTACCACTAGGCGAACTAGGCAGCTGCCTAGGGCACACTGCCCCCTAGGGTGCAGTAGGCCCCAACCAAGCAGTTGTTGCTGGGTCCAAACCCCCTCATAGAGTCCTGTCCAAATACCCAGTCAGCGTCCCTGCTGCTACAGCTGCACTGCTCAGCAACAGTGCAGGCTGTGCAGCAATCAGAGCTGTCACTGAATGTATGGTGGCTGACAGCATGCACCGCCACCATCACCCACTGTTCTCAGCAATGGGGTTTGGTTACTAGGTATGCCCATGTCTTAGCAACCAATCACCTGCTTGCCCCTCCTCCAGGCCCTGGCATTCAGAGGAAGAGGAGGAAGAAGTTCCTCCTCCAAACCTATCAGGTCCCAGTGCCCAGCCTTACAGCTTCCACCTGTCCTGAAGCCTACTGCTGTAATGAGAAAGAATGGATCCTGATGTAAGTTGGGGTCTTCACAATACTTCCTATTCCCCTTCCACCACCCCAACTATTCACTTAAACCTCTCTACTCTCCTTACCCCACTCTGCTCTTCCCTTCTAACTTTGGGGACTCTTTTGAAAGGGAATGGGCTTTAGGGACCATTATGTAAGTTCGCATTAGGGACTCTGATGTAAGGGGGCTCTGGGGACCCTGATGTAAGGGGGGGATCTGGGGACCTAATGAAAAGGGGACTCTGTTGTAAGGGGGAACTCTGGGGTCCCTGATTTAAAGAGGAGGAACTCTGGGGACACTGACCCCCTCAGGAGGGGGTACCCTGATGTAAGGGGGCCTATGGGGAACCTTATGTAAGAGGGGGGGCTATTGGATCCTAATGTAAGGGGAGACTTGGGAGACCGTAATGAAAGTGGGGGCTTCTGATGTAAGGGCGAACTCTAGGGACCCTGATTTAAGGAAGGGGAACTCTGGGGACCCCGATTTACGGAGAAGGGACACATTCACTAAAACACTCCGCAGGGCCAATTTTGAGCCTTTATGCTGAAAAGGCCTTTGATCACTTAAGTTGGCTGTTTCTATTTGCTACTCTTTGACACATCAGAGGTCCTTCTCTTTGTGCTGTACAGGCTCTATATGCTGGCCCTATGGTGCTGGTAAGCTTCCTCCTCATCATCTCTGAAACTTAATAGTATTCGACAGGGCTGCCCCCTGCCGCCATTGTTATTTGGACTCTGTATTGAACCGCTGGGGTCCCTTATTTGCCACGTCCTGATATCTCCGTGTCCTTGTACGTAACAGAAAGTTTGTCATTTCCCTGCATGCTGATGACCGAGTGCGACACTATTGACACTCACGAATCCTCTGATCTCCCTGCCAAGTCTCCATAAAATATTGGCTTACTATGGCACACCATTGACCTTGTATTCTCCTATCCATGTACCCCGTGCAACCTCTCCAACAATCCTCTTCCACTCTCTGATCACCACCTTATTCATTTTGCTTCTCTCTGTCTTCCACCTGCTTTCTCTCTAACCGCCTAACAGTTACCTGTAGAGACCTTCGCCACCTCAAACCTTTTCTACTCTACTGACCACCTCTATGACAAAATCTCACCTCTGTCCTGTCCCGACCTAGCTCACTGTCATCCTCCCTAGATAAGCTCGCCCCCTCACTACACACAGAATCAGGCCCCGACCCCTAAAACCTTGGCAAACAGATGACACCAGAAGTCTCAGAAAACATAGCCGCGCTATTGAGCGCCTGTGGTGTAAGACTAAGTCCCAGAACGACTACAACCAATGTAAATCTGCCCTCCAAAAATATTATTCCTGCCTCCTCACTGCCAAGCAGACCTATTTTATCACTCTCATCAACACCACCTCACCCAGTCCCTGTCAACTCTTCTCTACCTTTAACTCTACTCCATCCTCCACTGCCTACACCCACTAACTCACTCACTGTCCAGGAGATCACCAATCACTTTAAAAAAATGATTGATATAATTGTGAAGCGATCTCCAATTCACAGACACCTCTCCCACTTAAAACCCCCATTCCACAGGTACAATCATTACTTCCCTCATTCAACCCTGCCACTATTGACGAGGTTGCTAAACTTTTTCTAACACCCACCTAACCACCTGCCCCCTGGATCCTACTCCCTCACAAATGCTACACTCACCCTCTGGCTCAATTCTAAACTCTCTAACTCACATCTTCAACCTCTCCCTCTCTTCTGGCACCTTCCCCAAAACTCTAAAACATGCACTAGTCACCCCTGTCCTTAAAAATCCCTCACTGGACCCCACCAATCTTAACAACCTATGCCCCATCTCCTTACTCCCCTTTTCCTCCAAATTCCTTGAACGCCTGGTCTACAACCCACTGCACAAACCTCTTGATACCCTTCAGTCTGGATTTCGCCCTCAAAACTGTACGGAAACGGCTCTCCTTAAACTCACAAATGACCTACTAACAGCTAAAACTGGACAACTATTCTGTACTACTCCTCCTGAACCTTTCTGCTGCCTTTGAAACAGTGGACCACCCCCTCCTCCTCAAAAAACTCCATTCCTTTGGTCTCTGTGACTCTTAGCTGGTTCTCATCCTACCTATTCCACCGCACCTTCAGGATCACTTACAATTCTACTTCCTCCTCTCCTCTTCATTTCTCCGTTGGGGTCCCACAGGTTTCTGTTCTTGGAACTCTCCTATTCTCAATCTACACCTCCTCCCTGGGTCAGTTGATTGCCTCCCTTGGCTTTCAATATCACTTCTACGCCGATGACAATCAAATCTATCCTCTACCCCTCAGATCACTCAATCAGTCTCTTCACGCATCACCAACTTACATGTCAGCCTGGATGTCACAGCACTTCTTCAAACTCAATCTATTAAAAACTGAGCTCATAAAATTTTCTTCCCCCTAGTGCCTCTTCACCTGTCAAAATCAACAGCTGAACGATCAACCTATCCCCCCATGCAAAGGTTATAGGTGTAGTCCTGGTCTCTGAACTCTCCTTTCTGCCCCACATCCAATCACTGTCCATAGCTTGCCGCCTCACCCTCCACAACATCTCCAAAATATGTTCCTTTCTAACCAATGACACCACAAAGCTTCTAATTCACTCCCTGGTCATCTGTTGCCACAACTACCGCAACTTCCTCCTTAATGGCTTACCTTTAAATAGGCTATCCCCCTTTAGTCCGTCATGAATGTTGCTGTCAGGCTCATCCACCTTACAAACCGCTCAGCATCTGCTACCCCTCTCTGCCAATCCCTCCACTGGCTTCTGCTCATCCAACAATTTAAATGTAAGATACTAACAATAACTTACAAAGCCATCCACAACTCAGCTCCCAGCTACATCACTAACCTAGTCTCAAAGTACCAGCTGAATAGTTCTCTTCCTTCCTCCCAAGACCTCCTTGCTCTCCAATTCCTCTTTCTACCTCATCCCATGCTCACCTCCAGGACTTCTCCAGAGCGACTCTCATCTTCAGGAACTCTCTACCGTAATCTGTCCAACTATCTCCTACTCTGTCCACTTTCAGACAATCCCTAAAAACTAGAGATGCACTGAAATTTTTGCAGGCGAAAATGTTTTTTTTGGCATGTAAGCCGATAAAGGAAAAAGGTGCTGCTAATGGCGCAGAAAAAGCATGCGATTTTGGTGTGTTTTTCATAGGTCAAGTGACTCAAAAACCACATAAAAAATTTAATGGGTGCGCTATTGATGTGTTCTTGCTGCGTTTTCGATGCATTTCAACGGGGAGGTGCCCTTTTTTTTAACTGACCAAAAATGCAGCAAGCAAACTTTTTACCACCACAAAGGAAGCGCAACATACCAGTTTAAAGACATACATAGAATTTAAAGGGATGCATTTTTCTTGAGCTTTTCCTGCGCTAAAGGTGCCGATATTAGCCGACAATAAATGCATATTAATTTAAATTCATGATATTAATTAAAAAGTGGTATATAATACAATTATATAAATATATATATATATACATACACACACACACACACAGTATCTCACAAAAGTGAGTATACCCCTCACATTTTTGTAAAAATTGTATTATACCTTTTCATGTGACAACACTGAAGAAATAACACTTTGCTACAATGTAAAGTAGTGAGTGTACAGCTTGTATAACAGTATAAATTTGCTGTCCCCTCAAAATAACTCAATACACATTAATGTCTAAACCGCTGGCAACAAAAGTGAGTACACCCCTAAGTGAAAAATGTGCAAACTGGGCCCAAATTGTAAATATTTTGTAAGGCCATCATTATTTTCTAGCACTGCCTTAACCCTCTTGGGCATGGAGTTCACAAGAGCTTCACAGGTTGCCACTGGATGGAGTCCTCTTCCACTCCTCCATGATGACATCATGGGGCTGGTGGATGTTAGAGACCTTGCCCTCCTCCACCTTCCATTTGAGGATGCCCCACAGATGCTAAATAGGGTTTAGGTCTGGAGACATGCTTGGCCAGTCCATCACCTTTACTCTCAGCTTCTTTAGCAAGGCAGTGGTCGTCTTGGAGGTATGTTTGGGGTCGTTATCATGCGGCCAAGTCTCCACTTAAGTATGTGACAGTACATGTTGGCATTCATGGTTCCCTCAATGAACTGTAGCTCCCCAGTGCCAGCAGCACTCATGCAGCCCCAGACCATGACACTCCCACCACCATGCTTGACTGTAGTCAAGACACACTTGTTTTTGTACTGCTCACTTGGTTGCCGCCACACATGCTTGACACCATCTGAACCAAATAATTTTATCTTGGTCTCATCAAACCACTGGACATGATTCCATTAATCCATGTCCAAAGTCTGCTTGTCTTCAGTGAACTGTTTGCATGCTTTCTTGCGCATCATCTTTAGAAGAGGCTTCCTTCTGGGAGGACAGCCATGCAGACCAATTTGATGCAGTGTGTGCCGTATGGTCTGAGCACCGACAGGCTGACCCCACCCCCACCCCTTCAACCTTTGCAGCAATGCTAGCAGCACTCATACGTCTACTTCCCAAAGACAACCTCTGGATATGATGCTGAGCATGTGCACTCAACTTCTTTGGTTGACCATGGCGAGGCCTGTTCTGAGTGGAACCTGTCCTGTTAAGCTGCTGCATGCTCTTGGCCTCTGTGCTGCAGCTCAGTTTCAGGATCTTCACAATCTTCTTATAGCCTAGGCCATCTTTGTAGAGCAACAATTCTCTTTTCAGTTTTTGCCATGAGGCGCCATGTTAAACTTCCAGTGACCAGTATGAGAGAGTGAGAGCAATAACACCAAATTTAACACACCTGCTCTCCATTTACACCTGAGACCTTGTCACACTAATGAGTCACATGACACCGGGGAGGGAAAATGGCTAAATGGGCCCAATTTGGACATTTTCACTTAGGGGTGTACTCACTTTTGTTGCCAGCGGTTTAGACATTAATTGCTGTGTGTTGTGTTATTTTGAGGGGGCAGCATATTTACACTGTTATACAAACTGTACACTCACTACTTTACATGGTAGCAAAGTGTCATTTCTTCAGTGTTGTCACATGAAAAGATAGAATAAAATATTTACAAAAATGTGAGGGGTGTACTCACTTTTGTGAGATGCTGTATCACTCCCACCTACTCATCGCTTTATAAGCAAAATTTCTCTCCATTGTATAAGGACATTCTGAACTTGCTTCGCTCTTGGACAACCAACCTAACTCTTTATTGGGCCGTATAGCCACTGTTGAAATTATAATAGCTCCTAAACTACTATATCTGTTTGAGACCCTCCTGGTCAAGGTACCTGCTGTGGATCTTAAAAGGGTGTAATCTGACTTGCTTGACTTCGTGTAGAATAATAAGAGACATAGACTGTCCAAGAAATGGATGCGTACACTCAGAACTGAAAGGGTCTGGGTGTGCTTGATTTCAAGTTATATTATTATGCCGTGCACCTTAAATATCTGGCCTCCTGGTCTACCGCTGTACAAAATTGGAAAAATTATGGTTAGTCCCTCTACACCTTAATTCATTCCTATGGGGCTCTCACTGTGCAGATATGGGTACTATGCTGCTAGCACCAATACAATTTACTAAATTTATACACCAGAGATACATTTCACCTGACCACTACAAAGTCCTAGTTCCTGACAGTTTATATACATTGATGGTGTTGCCCTGGATAACGAGTGTCTTAAAAATCCCTAAATTAAATTGAGGGATATAGTTGAATAAACATGATATCCCAACCTCTTCTTTTTATAATTATTTGCAGTTCTGACATTAAGCACAGTCTCTTATGAGGGATCTTGTCTTCGCTCGTATGACTCCTTTTTTAACAAACTTGTGCAGAAGACCCTTCTAGAAAAGTCTTTATCTCTGATATACATTACCAAAAGTATTGGGGCGCCTGCCTTTCCATCTTTAACCACTACAGATCCACGCTATAGTCAAAAGACGAACCTGAATTGCTGGGAGACGTCCGCCCCTTTGCGCGCTCCCCACGCACCCTCACAGCCGGTGGCAGCGTGCTCTTGCGCCAGCGAACCGCGTTCGCCTAATAGAGAGGCAGAACGGGGAACCGCCAATGTAAACATGGCAGTTCCCCATTCTGTCAGGGGATATAACAGAGATCTACTGATCCCTGCCATAGGGATCAGTGAGATCTGTTATGTGCCAGCCCAGCCCCCACACAGTTAGAACACAATGCAGAAAACACATTTAACCCTTTCAGCGCCCCTGCAGGTTAACCTCTTCCCTGCCAGTGACATTTATACAGTAATCAGTGGCTATTTTTAGCACTGATCGCTGTATAAATGTCACTGATTCCAAAAAAGTGTCAAAAATGTCTGATCTGTCGCCGCAATATTGCAGTACCGATAAAATTGCAGATCACCGCCATTAACACTATAAAAAAAAATAATAATAATAAAAACGCCATAAATCCATTCCCATAGTTTGTACACACAATAACTTTTGTGCAACCCAATCAATATACGACTACTGTGATTTTTTTTACCAAAAATATGTAGAAAAATACATATTGGCCTAAACTGATGAATAAATTCGCTTTTTTATATATATTTTTTTTGGATATGTATTATAGCAAAAAGTAAAAAAAGGGATTTTATTAAAACTTACCGTAAAATCCTTTTCTCCGAGTTCACTGACAGACGCAGCTCTCCATTACGTGTGGGTTTATGCTTGTCTCACCAGGAGTTAACTAGGCAGGGAAAAGAAACAGCTGGCCCCTCCCATGGGGCCGTCCTCTGTTCCCACATAAACCCCCTCCATAGCATAGCTCATCAGTTCGTACACAAGCCGTACAAAGGACAGAGCACAGAGGGGCGGGTGCTGCATCTGTCAGTGAACTAGGAGAAAAGGATTTTACGGTAAGTTTTAATAAAATCCCTTTTTCTCCTAACGTTCACTGACAGACGCAGCTCTCCATTACGTGTGGGGATGTCCCCAAGCTGTGTCAAAAAGAGGGGTGGGTAAACGCTAACAACAGTACCCAACAGAACCTCTAAGGAGGCGCCAGACGCGCCTACACTGCCGCCTGCAAAACTTTGCGGCCAAAAGCAGCATCCGAAGATGCAAACACATCAACTTTATAAAACTTAGTGAAAGTGTGAACTGAGGCCCAAGTGGCCACCTTGCACACCTGTGACACCGAGGCCTGGTGTCTAAAAGCCCAGGAAGTGCTAAGAGCCCGGGTAGAATGAGCCGTGACCGGAAAAGGGGGAACCTTGCCCCGAACCGAATGGGTCACGGTCTGTCTGACCCAACGAGAAATCGTAGCCGACGAGGCCGCAAACCTTTGCGCGGACCCTCTGTCAGCACAAACAAGGCATCAGCTTTTCGAAAAGAAGCTGTAGCAGACAAATACACTCTTAAGGCCCTTACTACGTCCAAGGCATGCAACTCAATTTCTTTTGGGTGCGATGGACGAGGGCACAATAAAGGAAGAACAATATCTTCATTAATGTGAAAAGAAGAAACCACCTTCGGAAGGAAGGAAGGAGAGGGTCGCAAGACTGCCTTATCCTTATGCAGGACCAGGTAGGGAGATTTGCACGATAGTGCTGCTAATTCAGACACCCGTCTGGCGGAAGTGAAGGCTACTAAGAAAGCCACCTTCTGCGAGAGCAATTGTAAGGAAATGTCCCTGATATTCTCATAAGGCGGTTTCTGAAGTACAGAAAGCACCAAATTTAGATCCCACGGAGCCATCGGAACCTTCACCCGAGGCGCCACATGTCGTACACCTTGAACAAAGGTACGAATCAACGAGTGCGAAGCCAAAGGTCTCTGGAAAAGAATTGCCAGAGCCGATATCTGACCCTTGAGAGTACTCAAAACCAGTTTCTTGTTCAGGCCCTGCTGCAAAAAAGTCAGGACCATGGATGCAACATAAGAGCGAGGGTTATGACCCTCTGCCTCGCACCAAGCTATATAAGCCTTCCAGGTGCGGTGGTAAATCTTGCTGGAAGTAGACTTGCGAGCCTTCAACAATGTAGGGATCACTGAGTCAGCGACTCCCCTGTCTCTTAGCACCTGGGACTCAATAGCCACGCCGTCAAAGCCAGAGAGGGTAAAGCAGGGTGCAAGATGGGCCCCTGAGACAGAAGATCGTCTCTCAGTGGGAGCCGCCTTGGGGCGTCTGCCACCATTTGCACCACATTGGCGTACCAAGTGCACCGAGGCCAATCTGGAGCCACCAGGATTATTGGTATTCCCTCCGCCACTATCCTGCGGATCAATCGCGGTAACAGTTTTATCGGAGGGAAGGCGTACAGAAGTCGGTAATGGCCACAGGGGGCCACCAGCGTGTCCGTGGCCACTGCCAATGGATCCTTCGTTCTGGACACAAAGGTCTCCACCTTGTGATTGAACAAAGGACACAAAGGTCTCCACCTTGTGATTGAACCGAGACGCCATGAGATCCACGTCCGGCTTCCCCCATCTGCGGCAAATCTGGTTGAACACCTCCGGATGGAGGGACCACTCTCCCTGGTCCAGCGTCTGGCGACTGAGAAAATCCGCCTGTCAGTTCTCCACACCTGGAATGTAAATGGCAGAGATTGCCGGAACATGAAGTTCCGCCCAACGCAGTATCAGAGCTGCCTCCGCTGCAGCTGCTAGGCTTCTTGTGCCGCCCTGATGGTTCACATACGCTGTGGCATTGTCCGACTGATTTCGGACCGGACGGCCCTGCAATCTCACTGTCCAGAGAGATAGGCACAATCTGATTGCTCTCAGATCCAGTACATTAATGGAGAGGCGAGCCTCCTGTGCCGACCAACGGCCCTGGGCCGACAGCTGACCCACTATCCCTCCCCAGCCTGAAAGACTGGCATCCGTGGTCATGATCACCCACTGGAGGGGCAGGAACGACTTCCCCTGAGTCAGGGCCGAGTCCCAAAGCCACCAGGTCAGAGACGCCCTGGTCTGTGAGCTCAGACGAATCAGAAGGTCCAAGGACCGAGGTGACCTGTCCCACCGAGTCAGAATTGCTCGCTGAAGGAAACGAGTGTGACTCTGGGCAAATGGTATCGCCTCAAAAGACGAGACCATGAGCCCCAGCACCTGCATACAGAATCGTAACGAAGACCGACGGTGCGACAGAAGGGTTCGCACTGCCGACTGCAGAGACAGCAACTTGGCTGGAGGGAGGAACACCTTCGCCTGCACTGTGTCCAATATCAGACCCAGGTACTCCAGGCGACTGGTTGGCGACACCGACGGTTTCTGCAGGTTGAGTAACCAGCCAAAATCCTGCAGCGAGGTCATTGTGATCCTCACATTCTCCTCCAGAGCCGAGGCGGACTCCACTCGCAGGAGCAGGTCGTCTAGGTAGGCCACTACCGCAATGCCTCTCTGTCGCAGTAACGCCGTCACCGGGGCTAGCAGTTTTGTGAAAACTCGGGGTGCTGAGGCCAGACCGAAGGGGAGTGCCATGAATTGAAAATGGAGGTCTCCCACTGCAAACTAGGCATTTAAACTGATGAGCTATGCTATGGAGGGGGTTTATGTGGGAAGAGAGGACGGCCCCATGGGAGGGGCCAGCTGTTTCTTTTCCCTGCCTAGTTAACTCCTGGTGAGACAAGCATAAACCCACACGTAATGGAGAGCTGCGTCTGTCAGTGAACGATGGGAGAAAAATATATTTTTTTTCAAAATTGTCGCTCTTTGTTTATAGCGCAAAAAATAAAAACCGCTGAGCTCATCAAATACCACCAAAAGATAGCTCTATTTGTGGGGAAAAATGATAAAAATTTTGTTCGAGTACAACGTCGCATGACCACGCAATTGTAATTCAAAATGCGACAGCGCTGAAAGCTGCAAATTGGTCTGGGCAAGAGGGGGGTTTAAGTGCCCAGTAAGCAAGTGGTTAACCTCCGTAGCGGTATTCCCGAGTGTGGCCCGGGGTGAGTTTTCACTACCAAAAGGGGTAACCCCGAGCCACACTTGGGATCGCATCACAGGATCCAGGCAAAGTTACTTTCCTTGTCCCCAGGATCTTGCAATGTTGCCCCCCGCCCCGCTGTGTCCTCCGGCGGAATCTTTTGCCCAATGCCTCTGGGTTCCGAGCTCCGTTCCCTGCGAGTGTCGTGTCGCATGGGGCAGGGGGCGGCGGCAAATTCAAAAAGTGAAAAACACATAACACATACAGTACCCTGTAATCTGAAAGATTACATTACTGTATTAAATCATTTCACATCCCTTTTGTCCCTAGTGCTTTGTCCAGTGCCCTGCATGAACTTTTTTATTATATATTCCAATCTTTCTGCCTGGAAACTGGAGAATGATCATGGCATCCAAAAAGTGCCCCTTTACGTCAAAAGCGTTTTTTGACCAGCTAGAAAATAGCGATAGTAAATAAGAATCACTTGCAGAACTGAGCGATACTGATGCATGGGGAAATTCGTCCTCAGACACTGAAAGTGACGACAGCGACAATTCTGCAACTGAGCAAATTTCAGTGTTTTTGACTTGATTGCATTATTGAATACATTTTATTTTTGATGATTATTTATAGTTATTTATTATATTATAATGTATGATTTTGTTGTTTCAAACTTTATCATACCCGGGATGTATACTAGACACTTTTTTGGACAGATTTACAGGAGTTATTCCTAAGAATTACAGGCCTACAATATAAAACACCAAATTTCTATGCAAAACAATGCACTGCTTTGAGACGCAAAAATCTGACATAATCATACCGCCAGGGAGGTTAATGAACTTTAATAGCATCCCAGTCTTAGTCCGTAGGGTTCAATATTGAGTTGGCCCACCCTTTGCAGCTTCTACTTTTCTATCAAGGCTGTCCACAAGGTTTAGGAGTGTGTCTATGGGAATATTTGACCATTCTTCCAGAAGTGCAATTGTGAGGTCAGGCATTGATGTGGACGAGAAGGCCTGGCTCACAGTCTCCTATCGAATTCATCCTAAAGATGTTCTATCGGGTTGAGGTCAGGACTCTGTGCAGGCCAGTCAAGTTCCTCCAAGCCAAACGCACTCATCCATGTCTTTATGGACCTTGTTTGTGCACTGGTGCGCAGTCATGTTGGAACAGGAAGGGGCACACAAAGTTGGGAGCATAAAATTGTCCAAAATGTCTTGGTATTAAGAGTTCCCTTCACTGGAACTAAGGTGCCAAGCCCAACCCCCGGAAAACAACCCCACACCATAACCCCCTTCACCAAATGATTTGGACCAGTGCACAAAGCAAGGTTCATAAAGACAAGGAAGAATGAGTTTGAGGTGGAGGGACTTGACTGGCCTGCACAGAGTCCTAACCTCAACCTCATAGAACACCTTTGGGATGAATTAGAGCAGAGACTGCGAGCCAGGCCTTCTCGTCCACATCAGTTCCTGACCTCACAAATGCTGTTCTGGAAGAATGGTCAAATATTCCCATAGACACACTCCTAAACCTTGTGGGCAGCCCTCACAGAAGAGTTGAAGCTATTATTGCTGCAAAGGGTGACCCAACTCAATATTGAACCCTACGGACTAAGGCTGGGATGCCATTAAAGTTCATGTGCGTGTAAAGGCAGGTATCACAATCATTTTGGTAACAGTGTATATCGGATCTTGGCTACTAGAATAGTGGAACAATTTCCTAAATATTCGTAAATGCTGAAGTGGGACGCTCTGCTCGGCTGGGAACTTTGAATAGAGGTGTGGCAGGTTCTCTGCTCACATAGCCCATGTGTACAGTCTAACGAAAATGCCTTTAAAATATTGCTTTTATGGTACTAGACTCTTAAGCTTCTGCATACTATTTATCCTCCCATTTCCGATAGGCGATGGAGACGTAGATCGGCGGTGGGATCTGTGTTTCACATCTTATGGACATGCCCAAGAATCAATAACTTTGTGTACTAATTGTTGTTTAAAGTGGTTGTCAACCCTTGAGAGACACTTTAACCTACAGGTAAGTCTATAATAAGGCTTACCTGTAGGTTCCCTGCATATCTACTAAACCTGCACGGTTTACGAGATATACAGTGTACTCGCATGTGCCCACGTCATCGGGCACATGCGCAGTGAAGAAAAGGCCTCCATGTAATTTCTTCACTGAGATTGTGCCACGATTGGCAGCTCCCACGCGCATGCGCGCAGGATTGACATCACGCTACTCCGGCCAGTTACACAGCCAGAGTCCGGAACCCCCAGAAGGAAGAGGGACAGAAGATGGACACAGCCTGGAGCGGGGACAGCGCAGGACATCGCGGACTTCCAATGCAGGCAAGTGTCACATAATGGGCTAATATGCAATGCATACTAGCCCATTATGCTTTTACATTGCAGGGTAATAAAGAGGAAGTAAAACCCTTCAGGGTTTACTTCTTCTTTAAGGGCAAAAAGGGTACCCACATCCCTAATGTACTATACTAACTAGACAAGACCCTCATGGTGGGATTTTTTAGGGCATAAAGTTCAACATATGTTCAAAAGGTTCACAACAAGCTTTATTATCACATATAAATAGTGTACAAATAAAATACAGATGCGGTTACATATTGATGTTATTGGTAAATATACAAGGATAACCAAAACTTTGTCAAAACTAGGTCATAAAGACAGAAAAAAACATCAGGTTTTGAAAACTGTATATTTAAAGTTTGTTCTTCAAGGGCAGTTCGTTATGATACAAGATTATCTACAATAAAAAGGGTAAAGTTAGATACAGTGCCTTAAAAAAGTATTCATACTCCTTGAAATTATCCACATTTTGTCATATTACAGCCAAAAACATAAATGTATTTAATTGGGATTTAATGTGATAGAGCAACACAAAGTGGCACATAATTGTGAAGTGGAAGGAAAAATATTAAATGGTTTTCAAAATTTTTTACATATAAATATCTGAAAAGTGTGGCGTGCATTTGTATTCAGCCTCCTTTACTCGGATACCCTTAACTAAAATCTAATTGCCTTCAGAAGTCACCTAATTAGTAAATAGAGTCCACCTGTGTGTAATTTCAGAGGTTTGTTAGAGCACCTTAGTGAACAAACAGCATCATGAATGCCAAAGAACACACCAGACAGGTCAGGGATAAAGTTGTGGAGAAGTTTAAAGCAGGATTAGGTTATAAAAAAATATCCTAAGCTTTGAAAATCTCATGGACCACTGTTCAAACATCATCAGAAAATGGAAAGACATGGCTGTCAACTTAAACTGACAGGCCAGGCAAGGAGAGCATTAATCAGAGAAGCAGCCAAGAGTCCCATGGCAACTTTGGAGGAGCTTCACAGATCCACAGCTCAGGTGGGAGAATCTGTCCACAGGACAACTATTAGTCATGCACTCCACAAATCTGGCCTTTATGGAAGAGTGGCAAGAAGAAAGCCATTGTTGAAAGAAAGCCATAAAATGTTCTGTTTGCAGTTTGCGAGAAGCCATGCTGGGGACACAGAAAACATGTGGAAGATGCTGTGGTCAGATGAGACCAAAATTGAACTTTTTGGCCTAAAAGCAAAACACTATGTGTGGCGAAAAACTAATACTGCACATCACCCTGAACACACTATCCCCTCTGTGAAACATGGTGGTGACAGCATCATATTGTGGGGATGCTTTTCTTAAGTAGAGACAGGGAAGCTGCTCAGAGTTGATGGGAAGATGGATGGAGCCAATACAGGGCAATCTTAGAAGAAAACCTGTTAAAGTCCGCAAAATATTTGAGACTGGGGCGGAACCCTAAACACACAGCAAGAGAATGGAATGGTTTAGATCAAAACATATTCATATGTATTCATACGTTAGAATGGCCCAAAGCCCAGACCTAAATCCAATTGAGAATCTGTGGCAAAACTTGAAAATTGCTGTTCACAGACGCTCTCCATCCAATGGGCAAAAATGTCACTCTCTAGATGTGCAAAGCTGGTAGAGACATCCCCAAAAAGACTTGCAGCTGTAAATTCAGCGAAAGGTGGTTCTACAAAGTTTTGACACGGGGGGGCTGAATACAAATGCACGCCACACTTTTCACATGTTTATTTGTAAAAAAAAAAATTGAAAACCATTTATCATTTTCCTTCCACTTCACAATTATGTGCCACTTTGTGTTGGTCTATCACATAAAAATCCCAAAAAAATACATTTACGTTTTTGGTTGTAACATGACAAAATGTGGAAGATTTCAAGGGGTATGAATACTTTTTCAAGGCACTGTATGTTAACAGTGTATCAAATATAGAATGAACACACTATGCATAGATTTACTGACCCTGTAGATAAAGACACATATCATAGAGAACAGCATCAATTAAAATTACAAATGATGGAGGTGCTGGCCCATGCCACTCTGCCCACAACGGGCCCGGGGTAAGACCACAAGTAAACAAACTATCTCTATCTCTTTAAATTACCTGGTATCATCCAGGACAAATGTTTAGGCAGTCTGAGGAGCAGCTTGGGCTGGACTGTCTCCAAAAGGCAAGTGCCTTGCATATCAGGATGAACCAATCAGGGAGTTGGAATGAGCATGTTCCCAGCAACCCATCGGGCCGGCGGCACACAGCACCACGCCCTTGAGCCAACCACGCTGCAATGGCAGTGGCCACCAGGGCCTCCGCGGCTGGGCGGTGTGTTGACATCACCAGCCCTATGCATCGCCACACCCATCATCCGTGGGAGGAAGTCCCACGCCGGAAACTTGGCGTACATAGGGTGCCACGACAACTGTGAAGCTTCCTGATGTTCTATCAGATTACCGCTACCCACCATTGTGTAACGGAAGTGACGTTCCGACCAAAAAAAAATTACTGCACATGCGCTATGCATTCCATGGTGCTATGTGTTCCAACCACTTCATGATCTGACGGGTAGAGGTAAACTGATAGAACACCCATGTAGACATCTAACTACACCCAGCTATGTCTTGAATTTCAGAGTAAATTTAGCAATAAAGTGAGCGTATATAAATAAATATATAGATAAATATACAAAGTATATAGAAGCTGGAGCTGGAATAAGACGCCACACACACCTCAGCCTCTTTTATGGATGTGTGTAGCAGGGGGTCCCGGACTGGCACTGTGGATCCGGCGCCTCCATACGGTAATGCTCTGCCATCCCCCTCCTATATCTAAGCCCGTTTTCCCAAACCTATCATGGCCGCCAGACACTCTAAAGCTGCCTCTGGGTCATCTCTGTCCTGCCGGAGATGACGTCATCACTGCACATTTGCTGACGCCAGAGACTTGGCCCCACATGGTGGCACGGCCAGCCAGATGGTGGAGGCTGTCAGCAGGGACGCCACCTGCTCTTCGGCCACAAGGCCCAAACCGATGCACAGCATTCATGGCCCGCCAGAGGAGCTGATGGGCAGGAGAACAGCCCATTGCGGCCCAGACCAGCCACAGAGGGATGGAGCACTGCGCAGGACAGATTGCCGTGAGTCTGCAGCTATCCGGATAGCTGCAGCCACGCAGCTCACCTTTAAAGAGCCTCCATATCCCTGCCTGGCAGCACACCTCCATTGGCTCCTTCCATCCTCACCATCTCAGCCACACTACGCGTCCAGTGTCAGACTGGAAGGGACCCCTCCATGTTGGTACACCCTGGCTCCCATGTAGCGTTCATGTGGTGACAGGCTACTTTCTGATGTAAGTGCTGCTTTTAACCTTTTTATCCATTTTATGAATTGTCAATAAATTTTAGACTTTTTCACAACAAACTTGGATTGTCCCAGAAACATTTGTCCTAAACATCAGTTAATTGGTTACCCTCTGGATACGACCCACAACCCACAGTATTGTGAAATATTAACATTGTTCATAACAACCATCATACCTGCTTGGAAGCGCCTTAAGGATTCCCCCTCCCCCTCCTTTTTTCTGTGTACACATCCATGCTCCATTCCCAGAGCACATCCAGGCAGCATACCCAGCAGGACAGTTAACTTTTTTTTTTTTTCCTTCCGGTCGCCAAATAATCTCTGTGATCAGCGCCTATCCTATGGTCTCTTTCGAGGCTGCAGTTGCAGAGGCAAGGATCAGACTGTGGGTGCTGCGTAGGCAGCCGAGATGTAACAGAGGATGCGAGTGCAAAGGAAACTGTATGTGAAAATAGCAGGAGGTGTAAGGGTAGCTGTTGGTGCATCAAATCAGGCATAATGACTATAATTACTATGGTGTATAACTTTGGTAAGTCAAGAGAGCGTCAGACTCTAAACTCGAGTGGGGCATTTAGTCCATTTTAGAGCATTAATGATGGATGATGGTTTGTGATGTGACATGTGATGCGGCCGCAAAACTCGGTAAAACCCATAAGTGCCATAACCATATGCAAATGAAGAAATGTCTTCGTGGGAGGTAATTGTGGCAGGTGGATTACCTAATGGTCATCTGGCAGTGGCAAGTAGAAACGGTTTTTGTTTTGGGGTTGGGGTTGCTAGAGCTAAAGTCTTTTTAACCACTTGAGTTCCAGTACCTTAAACCAGTGGTTCTCAACCCTGTCCTCAAGTACCCCCAACAGGCCATGTTTGCAGGTTTTCCTTTATCATGCACAGGTGCTTTAAATCAGTCAATGGCTTGGTATGTTGGACAGCTATTTTATCTAAGAGAAATTCCCAAAACATGGCCTGTTGGGGGTACTTGAGGACAGGGTTGAGAACCACTGCCTTAAACCAATGTAAGGCTGAAACAACAAATTTACATAATCGATTATCAAAATAGTTGTCAACTATTTTCATTACCAAATTAGTTGCCCTGCATACAGAATACATTATTTGTAGGGATGGGCTTTATATTCTGGTCGGACGTAGGTTCGACCAGAACATTTGCTGTTCGTTTGTTTGGGTAAACCCGAACATTATGGGGCATTCGTGGCAACTTCGTGCGCACCATAATGTTTTTCAAATGGCGGTGGAATACTGCCCGCTGATTGGCCAAAGCATGCACATGACCTGCATGCTTTGGCCAATCAGCGGGCGGCCTGCTGTGAGAGCTTTGATTGGCTAAAGGCAGGATGCCTTTAGCCAATCACTGCATAGCAGTCTCAATCCACACCCCACACTATATAAAGCTGCTTGTACAGCGGCTCTATGTAGTGTGTCGGCATTGATAGAGAGAGAGCATAGGTTCCTGAATACAGGCAGTTTAGATAGCTAGCTTGAAAAAATTGTTAAAAAAATTAAAAAAATTCCAAATAGATAGATAACTAGATAGTTAGAAATCTAAAATATATCTGCCAGTTAGTGCAGACAGGTTAGTGTAGGGGAAAAAAAAAATATAATATATATACAATCTAATATATATATATATGTATATATATATATATATACACAGTGTACCGTATAT
>BLSH010319855.1:168353-186219 GCA_018402905.1 Glandirana rugosa | reverse complement strand
TCCACTGTCTTAACACACCACTTTGAGGTAGATATTCTCTCTCTCGGTGTGACAGATCACCGTGGATGATTGGTTCGAAAAGGACTCTGATGACACTCATGAGTGACCTCCGACTCCCCTCGGTCCTTGTCACTGTTGATGTACCAAAAGTCAATGGGGTTCGGGGTCCGGGACAAAGTTCGGGTTCTGTCCGGACCCGAACCCGGACTTTGTCCTGAAGTTCGGCCGAACCAGCAGAACCCGGACTTCTAGAAGTTCGCTTAACTCTACTCACCAGTCATCTGTGTGATGACACAACAAAGATTCCAAATGCTGGTTCAGGCTCTTACAATGTTGTAAGGCACCAGATCACCTTCTGTCGGCCGATCAGGATGACTGGTAGCTAAACTTGCAAGGTGAATAGACAGTGACCGACTGGACACCTGGATGTGTGTTGTGATCCTTGAATCGGTGTGAGTCATCTCTGCTGGGCGGCACTTGGTTGCTGAGCAAGGGGTCCCTGTGCTGAATTGTGGAAAACCATGTAGTTGTCACTGTTCCTGGCTCCCCTCAGCCTCCAGTGAGTACTCACAGTAGTCTCAGGAAAAGCTTGGTTAGTAGGTGCCACTAGACAGTGTGGCTCTCTCTCTTATAGATGGAGTTTCACCACACAATTCTGTCACCTCTCCTCCACTTTCTCTTCTGCTGACAGTACTCTCTCTGTAGTGCTTGTAGGGCTGTGTGGAAGCCTGTCTGTCTCGTCTTCAATCACCTCAGAATTCCCTCGCTTCAGTCTCCTGTCAGCACTCTCTCTGTAGTGTTGTGTGGAAGCCTGTCTCTCTCTTCTTCAATCACCTCAGAATTCCCCCTCTTCAGTCTCCTGTCAGCACTTCCTGCAACTCCCCTGTGTCTCACTGTTTTCTGAAAGGCCCAGTCCGAATCACCTTATCTCCATTATGTGGCCAAAATGAGAAATTGCATGACAAATTGTCTTTCATTGCTCCAACATGCCTGCTACATAAGTTTGTAAGTGTATAAATTGATATTGTATTTTATATTTATTTAAAAGTTCAAAACAGGGAGAAAGTCTTGAATATAGTGTCTTGGAGCAAGAAAAAAAGAACGAGGATAGGAGAAAATTGATCAGTGCATTCCCATCACATACCATGCCAAGATCGACATCAATAACGAGAGTGCTGTAGCAACTAGAGGTGAGCTTTGGATTCAGGTCAATGTGTTGAGTTCACAGTGAACCCAACCTGTTCTCAGTTGGCAGACACTAATGTGGACATTCGCTGCCATAGCAACCTACTACCAATAATGTATTTTCTGATCTCATAACTTTAGTCAGGTGGCTTAAAATGGCCAATAATGGTTTTGGTATGTGTCAGCTCCTCACTATAAAAAAGTCAGGGTATCAGCAGCTTAGTTGTGATACGGAGTGTGAATGATAAAGTGCATAGGGACAGATTAGTGTAGCTTTTGTAGGATTTGTATGGTTGCTATATACTGCAGCACTTTGATTGCTTTGGGCATGTTTTAATAATACTTTGCACCAATGTACGTTTTTGCCATATATTACAGCACTTGGATTGATTTACAGCACACAGCACTTTGATATTCGATATAGTATTTCAGGTTTCATGTTTTTGCACTAAGCACTTTGGGTTTTTTTTTTATTTGCTTTTTAATTTGTACGCTTATTTATGGTATTCACAGCATATAATAAGATACATTTTACAGCAGCAGCGCCAACTTCACTTACGCCTTTTAATTCATATGCCTTTGCCACCCACCTTTAGTGGATGACATTAGTGGAGGCAGCAGCTAACAACAGCACCTTTAGTCCATAGCGTGGAACCACATTTCTTCTCTCTTAACCACGTGATCAGCTGTGACCAATCACAGCTGATCACAGTGGTAACCAGAACGTGCCAGTAAAGGGCTTTCCTCTGTTCGCGCTGACAGGGAGAGCCAATTGGTGGCCCTCTTGATGGCGGGGGGGGGGTCTGCACTGATAATCATTGCATTGATTATCAGCACAGCCCCCATCAAAGGTGCCCAACAAAATGCCAATCAGTGCCCACTAAAATGCCAATTAGTGCCCACCAAAATGCCAATCAGTGCCCGTCAAAGTGCCAATCAGTGCCCGTCAAAGTGCCAATCTGTTCCCATCGGTAAAGCCTGTCAGTGTCTTTCACAGTTTCCAATCAGTGCCCATCAGTAATGACTGTCAGTGCTTCCCATCAGAGCCACCTATCAGTGCCCATCACTGCCTATTAGTGCCTATTAGTGACACCTATAAGGGGCCCATCAGTACCGCCTATCAGTGCTGCCTATTAGTGCCCATCAGTGCCGCCTATTAGTGGCCATCAGTGCTGCCCATTAGTGCCCATCAGTGCAGCAAATCAGTGCTGCATATTAGGGCCTCCTCATCAGTGCCCATCAGTGCCACCTTATCAGTGCCACCTCATCTTTGGCCATTAGTGCCCCCTCATCAGTGTCCATCAGTGAAAGAGAAAAAAAATTCATAACAAAAACAAAGAAAAACTTTTTTTTTCAAATATTTCAGTCTTTTTTACCAGTGCTGATTAAATATTGCCAAAAGAAAACTCTATTTGTGGGTAGAAAATCATAAAAATTCAGTTTGGGTACAGCATTGCATGACCGCACAATTGTCATTCAAAGCGTGACAGCACTGAAAACTGAAAATTGGCCTTGGCAGGAAGGGGGCAAAGTGCCTCGTATTGAAGTGGTTAATAATGACTTGTACTGGCAAAATTATGTCTCTCTCTCTCTCTGGAGCCTATATCTCTTTTAACACAAGAAAGTGTTTTGCTAGCTTTAGAAACAGCATCTTGGCATTGGATGCTATTATAATATCTATAATCTACCAGAAGACCACAATCCTTATTAACCATTGACTCCTCCAGCTGTTCTCCTCGTAGAATGTATGATGCATGCATGTGTTTAGCCCCATGTGCATAACTTTATATTTATTAACCTTATTTGCCATATAGCTGCCCAATTAAAGGTTGACTTGTAAATTGGAGACATCCTGTAAGGACCTTATTCTACGACATAGCTGGATGTGATCTACTTTTAATTCCTAAGATAAAAATTGAATTACCGCGCTTCTTATATTACAAGAAAAAAGCAGCCAGCACGACAATCCAACAAATATTGTGAAGTGTACCATAAATCTATAAAGTGCAGCACTGAGAGTGCTAGCTTGGTACAATGTCCATGTGAAGTATAAGTCTCAATCAATTGTTTCAATCACTAGGAGACTTATAAATAGTGATAACACATCCACCAACATGCATAATGATCCTCCACCATAAGGAAATAACTGGGTACTCAGGCATTGATATTTCTGGTGACCCACAGATCCATCCAGACTCGATTCCCTGGTTAAAGGGACACTCAAATCGTAGACCGTGGTCACTAGTATATCCGTTTCCTCATAACACATATATGAGTAGCCGGTTATCAACTCCCGGTGGGATTTCACCACACAGATCTCTCACGGACCCAATTAGATAGCAAGTGTCTTCATGTAATTCACCCTCTGTTTTACTGCCTACATCACTACAGCACACAGCAGAGATCTAATGACCTGCACATGAAAACATGGATTGTGTCAAACGTGTTTGCAAAACCTAAGTATACTATATAAACAGCCACTCCTTTGTCTAAGTTTTGCTTACCTCCTCATTGAAAGAAATAAGGTCTGTTTGACAATTTGACCTTTCATGTAAGTATTGCCTAATATATTATTTTCTAGCTTCTATGTGGTGTTTTGTTAAACTTTCAAGTATCTTCCCTACTATAGAAGTTGAGCTAACCAGCCTGTAGTTACTACTTAATGACTTATAGGCACTACATTGGCCTTACTGGCACTACACTAGTCATTAAAGAGTTTCTAAAAATTAGAAATAGTAGAAATAAGTAGAAAAAACAGCTCAGCTCTTTGGAGACCAGTGGGTGTAAGCCATCTAGTCCAGGTGATTTATTCACCTATATTTTGTCTAAGTATTTCTGGACCATACCATCCGGATCATACAGTATATCAGTAGGGAGGGGCTTTATGTTCTGGTCGAACGTGAGTTCGACCAGAATATTTGCTGCTCGCTTGTTCGGGTTTTCCCGAACAGTATGGAACAGTATTCGCGGCAACTTCGCGCACCCCATAATGTTTTCAAATGGCGGCGGAATGTCGTCTGCTGATTGGCCAAAGCATGCACATGACCTGCATGCTTTGGCCAATCAGCGGGCGGCCTGCTGTGAGAGCTTTGATTGGCTAAAGGCAGGATGCCTTTAGCCAATCACTGCATAGCAGTCTCAATCCACACCCCACACTATATAAAGCTGCTTGTACAGCGGCTCTATGTAGTGTGTCGGCATTGATAGAGAGAGAGCATAGGTTCCTGAATACAGGCAGTTTAGATAGCTAGCTTGAAAAAATTGTTAAAAAAATTAAAAAAATTCCAAATAGATAGATAACTAGATAGTTAGAAATCTAAAATATATCTGCCAGTTAGTGCAGACAGGTTAGTGTAGGGGAAAAAAAAAATATAATATATATACAATCTAATATATATATATATGTATATATATATATATATACACAGTGTACCGTATATCAGTGTACACGGTATATAGTACACTTGACGGGGTGTATTAAAATATATACAGCCTGGTGTGTGTGTATGTATATATATATATATATATATATATATACACACACAGCGTATTCAGTGTGCACTATATATCTGTACATAAGGTATATAGTACACTTGACGTGGTGTATTAAAATATATACAGCCTGATATATATATATATATATATATATATATATATTAGTGTCACGGCACCTGGGGTCAGGTGACAGATGCGCACTGCAAGAGTGTGAAACACACCACTGAAGTGCGGAGCGCATGCTAAGGTTGCAAAGTGCCTGCAAGGTTGTGGACCTATGGCTGACTGCTGCTAAGTAGTAACGGCTGTTACGGGGAGAGGGCCCCCTAGAGCAAGGACACTGGAACACAGGGAGCTAGTGCATTGGTTTCCCCAGGGTGCGGAATCTATGAGCCAGTGGGTGTTCATCAGAGCCTCTAGTGGTGAGGATGGATTTGGCTGCAACTAGATCCAGGTCGCGGCCCCCAGGGTCCCCTAGCTCACGCTCGGGTTGGACCCAGGTGGTAGAGGGGAAGCAGCAGCACAGGAACAGCAAGAATAGTCAGAGGGATAGCGAAGGGTCAGGGCTACCAGCAGACAGAAGAAACCAAAGACAAGCCGAAGGTCGAAGTATCAGGCAGGAAGGGATAGTCAGACAAATCAAGCATCAGAACACGGATAAGACACAGAGAAACCGAAGGAGACAATCACACACAAGCCAAACACGAATATTGATCAGCAATGCAGCCCTGCACTGCCAGGTGTTATATCCTGTTACCAATTAATGCCTGGGATGGAGACCAGCTGAGCAGAGCCTACTAAAGCACACATGTGAGGGAGGCCCGGCCTTTAACTGGACACATGCAGCAAAGGTAGGCAACAGATAAGACATGAACATTTGCTGTGATTTCAAGAATGAATGTTTACTGGTTTCATGACAATACCCCCACTCTTATGAGCCTCCCCCTCCCCCGCTTGGGTCCATGCTTGGAGGGAAACCTCAAATGAAATCTTTTCACAAGATGAGGTGCACATACCTCAGATGCAGGAATCCACAACCTGATGCAGGCATCTCCAATGCACAAGGTACTGAAGGATGCCTTTACAGAGGTGAGAATCCAGAATGTGCCTAGCCTCATACTTCTGATATTCCTCAGAGACCAGAACAGAGGTAGGGGGGAGGACAAGAGGAGTTCTTTAGGACTAACGGTTTCTTAGAAGTGGGCAAGCGAAGACCAGCAGAAGCTTGCATGGAGGAGTCAGACCGGGTACAAACATGACAAGCCCTCTTGCAATCATGTCCCCAACGAAAAAATCTTAGCTCTTAACTCAGTGGGGACGAAGGTCTTTGCCAGAGGAGCTTTTGACCCCAAGGTGGTAGAATGGGCAAGAACGCATGAGGTCGGACAGATAGGCTCAGGTTCACAGGTGGACTGCTCATCCAGAGTGCCAAATGATCTAGTGAGTGTATCAACCTGACTGTTGCTGGGCACATCGCAGAAATTGCTACATGCATCGAAAAGAACAGGAGATACTGAGGTGGTGGCAATAGGAAGTTCCATTTTCGGGGCAACCTTGAGTAGGCAAGAAGAGGAACAGGAGGGACCCCAAGCCACGATTTGCCCAGAAGTCCAGTCCACATGTGGAGAATGGAACCAAGGAAGGCCCAGTATAATGAGAGTTGAGGCCATAGGCAAAATAAAGGAGGACATCCACTCCTGGTGGAGTTTCCCTACCAACATCTTAATGGGGAGAGTCTTGAAGCAGATAGGGCCCCCTGAGAGAACAGTGCCATCAATCACTGATACCGTCACTGGTGTGGTGAGGGGCGAATGGGTAAGTCCCAACGAAGATGCAGTTTTCCAGTGCATGGAATTGCCAGCCGCCCCGGAATCCAGATATGCCATGACCGGATGAGAGGAAGCACCAACATGGAGGGACACAAACAAGAAGACGAGGAGGTGAAGGTGATACTTCTGGATCCAATATTCCACCTTACAGATGTATTGGACCTGAGCGTTTTCCCAGGCGAAGTGAACAAGTGTCACGAAAGTGACCTTTACCCCCACAATAGAGGCACAGGCCCAGAGTTCTGCGCCTAGCACGTTCCTCGGACGATAGCCTGGTCTGGCTCATCTGCATGGGTTCCTCAGCTGTCAGGGGATGCGCCTCGATACGAAGAGAGGGGAGCTCAGACTGCCTAAGGGCCGGGAAGTGCTGGTGTTTTTTTCCTAGGGACCTCTCCTGGAAACGGATGTCGATCTGGTTACACAAGGAGATGACCCCGTCCAGATCAGCGGGGATGGTTCTCCCTGCTAATTCATCCTTTACCCTGTCAGAAAGGCCATGTAAAAAGGTTGCAACTAAAGCCTCATTATTGCAGCTCAGCAGACAGTGTACGAAAATGAAGTGCATATTGTCCTACAGAAGCGGACTCTTGACAGAGACATAGCTGGGCGCTAACGCCTCGCCAGACAGGAGAGATATAATATAGGCTACCTTGGCCCGATCGGAGAGGAAGTTTTGGGGCTGGAGCTCAAAATTAATGGTGCACTGGCTAAGGAACCCCCTGCAGGCCTTGGAGTCCCCAGAGTACCGGGACGGAGCTGGTAAATGCAAGGAGTTTGTGGCTCTGGCTGTGACTGGAGTAGGTGCGGCCACCAATGGCGGTTGGGGTTGTTGCACTGGGGTTCCTAAGGAGGCCTGAAGTTGTTCAAAGCGGGAGGCCAAATCCTGAAGGAATCGCATCACCTGGATCTGATTAGATTCCTGGGTCTCGAGTCTACAGAGTACACCCTGCAGCAGATCAACTGCGGGCAGCAACACGTCAGCCGGGTCCATGGCTGATCAAATTGTCAACACCTGGGGTCAGGTGACAGATGCGCAATGCAAGAGTGTGAATCACACCACTGAAGTGTGAAGCGCACGCTAAGGTTGCAAAGTGCACTGCAAGGTTGTGGACCTATGGCTGACTGCTGCTAAGTAGTACTGGCTGATATGGGGAGAGGGCCCCCTAGAGCACGGACACTGGAACACAGGGAGCTAGTGCATCGGTTTCCCCAGGGCACGGAATCTAAGAGCCAGTGGGTGTTCACCAGAGCCACTAGTGGTGAGGATGGATTTGGTTGCAACTGGATCCAGGTCGCAGCCCCTAGCTCACACTTGGGCTGGACCCAGGTGGTAGAGGGGAAGCAGCAGCACAGGAACAGCAAGAATAGTCAGAGGGATAGCGAAGGGTCAGGGCTACCAGCAGACAGAAGAAACCGAAGACAATCTGAAGGTCGAGGTATCAGGCAGGAAGGGATAGTCAGACAAACCAAGGATCAGAACACGGATAAGACACAGAGCAACCAAAGGAGACAATCACACACAAGCCAAACACTAACAAACGTTGATCAGCAATGCAGCCCTGCACTGCCAGGTGTTATATCCTGTTGCCAATTAAGGCCTGGGGCTGAGACCAGCTGAGAAGGGCCTACTAAAGCACACAGGTGAGGGAGGCCCGGCCTTTAACTGGACACATGCAGCAAAGGTAGGCAACAAATTAGACATGAACGTTTGCTGTGATTTCAAGACAGAATGTATAATGGTTTCATGACATATATACACACACACAGTGTACTGAGTGTGCACTATATATCAGTGCATTTTGGGGTGTAGGGTATATAGCACACTACTTGACGTGTTGTCTTCAAATATATACAGTCTAGTGTATACAGATATACACGCAGCGTATTGAGTGTACACTATATATCGGTGCATTTTGGGGTGTACGGTATCTAGTAGAGTGTAGTGCGGTGCTAAAAAAAAAAAAAAAAAAAACCATGTCAGGAAGGCCACAAAGGAGAGGCAGAAGACACTCCCAGGCCACTAAAAGAGGCGGATGTGGTGCATCCTCTGCAGGTGGCTCATGCTGTTGGACGTGCTATTGAGCCACAACATGCAGAAGAGTTGGTGGAGTGGATAACAAAGCCGTCCTCATCCTCCGTCACCCAGGCTCGTACAAAGTTTGCCTTCCAAGGCATCTGGCAAAGCGGCCTATTCCACCGGATCCTTGTCCACAGTTACTCCTTCTGTAGCCCCATCATCATGCACGGAGGAGTCACCCGAGTTGTTCGACCATAGTGTCAGTTACATGCTCATGGAGGATGTTTGAAGGCTCCGATGTTGGTTCCCAAGTTGAGAAAGGGAGTAGCGTGGAGCCTAGAGACAGGGGGTGCCGCAAAAGGCCAAGAGACTAGCAGTCATGTTCCCCCAGCTGCAGCATACTGCCAAGTTTGGGTGCCTTAGAGAAGAGAGGAGGAAAGTGAGGAGGAGGAGGCCCAACTACAACAAGGCAGGTTGTCCTCCAGGGGCCAGCTTAAAGTCAGACACCCAATTGTATCAGCCCACAGAGCTCCACAGGTGCAGGGCACTGCTGCCTCCCTGCCGACTTCCAAAATTTCTTTGGTGTGGGCATTTTTCAGCACATATGCAGTAGTTTGCACCGTTGCCATTTGCAATTTATGTCTGAAGCAGGTCAAGCGCGGCCAGGACTCCGGCCGCTTGGCCACTACTGTCTTGACAAAGCATATGATGACCAGCCATGCAGTCCGTTGGCAAGAGTACTTGAAGAATCCACACCAGAAAACAAGGCGGACTCCTCCTTGCTCTTCATCTGGCACCTCAAACCCTACTATACCTGCAGTCCTCTCCAAAACCTGCACTGAGAGGAATGAAGGTGTAGCAATGCGTGCCACAACTAGTACTTGCAGCCAGCAATCTGCTAGCAGTACACCACCAGGTGAATTCAGCAGGCAAATATCCCTACCCCAGTTGCTGAACCGTAAAAAGAAATACTGTCCCAGCCATCCACATGCTCAGCGTCTTAATGCTAGCTTGGCCAAATTGCTAGCACTCCAACTGCTGCCTTTTCAGCTGGTAGACTCTGCCCCTTTCGTGAATTTGTGGAATGTGCTGTCCCACAGTTGTAGGTTCCCAAAAGATATTTCTTTTCACATAAGGCCATTCCAGCTCTCTACCGTCATGTGGAAGGCAATGTTTTGGCCTCGTTGAACAGTGCGGTCAGCAGCAGGGTTCATATTACCGCTGACTCATGGTCCAGCAGGCATGGTCAGGGACGTTACCTTTCCTTCATGGTGCACTGGGTAACTCTGCTGCCAGCTGGGAAGGATGCAGGACAGTGTTCAGTTTTGGAAATAGTTCCACCACCACGCCTCCAAAAAGCTGGTGGTGATTTTTCCACATCTGCCTCCTCCTCCACCCCCTCCTCTTCTACCTCTGTGGCCTCTTCTGCAGAATTGTCCTCTGAACCTGCAGTGCTCCCTACACGTTCAAGGGGCTATGCAAGCAGTCAGGCTAAACGATGCTATGTGGTGCTTGAGTTAGCCTGTCTTGGGGACAGGAGCCACACTGGGGAAGAGATTCTTTCAGCTCTGCTGGGGCAGGCTCAGAGGTGGTTGACGCCACAGCAGCTTGAGCCAGGAATGATTGTATGCGACAATGGCACCAACCTTCTCTCTGCCCTCTGACTGGGACAATTGACACATGTTCCATGCTTGGCACAGATCTTGAATTTGCTGGTGCAGCAATTCTTGACCAGGTACCTAGGCTTACCAGATATCCTGAGGCAGGCCAGAAAAGTCTGTGGTAATTTCCAGCGTTCATACAATGTCAGTACCCGGCTGGCTGACATCCAGCAGGAATTCAACCTGTCCAACAACCGCCTCATTTGTGACATGCCCACCAGGTGGAACTCAACATTGGCAATGCTGCAGCAGCTGCACGCATAGCAGAGGGCCATCAATGAGTACCTCTGTGACCATGGCACCAGGACAGGCTCAGGGGAGCTTGGCTTTTTTTCGCCACATCAGTGACTAATGATCAAGGATGCATGCACTGTCCTGTCACCATTTGAGGAGGCCACAAGGATGGTGAGCAGTGACAATGCATGCATCAGTGACACTGTCCCACTAATATTCCTTCTGGAGCACACGCTTTGTGGAATCATGGAAAGGGCACTTGAGGCAGAACTGAGGGTGGAAGAGGAGGACTTCCTTTCCTCTCAAGGCCCCCTTGATGCAGAGAGCATTCCTGCAGAGCCGCCAAACACACGGGAGGAGGAGGATTGTGTCAGCATGGATGTGGAGTATAATACGCAGCAGTCTTCAAGGGATCATGGTTTTCAGGCCCCAGAAACCCAAGGAGTTGTACGTGGCTGGGAGGAGGTAGTTCCTGATAATGTCATCCTCAGTGACCCAGAGGACACTCATGCCTCCTCAAACTTACGCTGCATGGGCTCTCTGATTCTGAAAAGTCTGCGAAAAGACCCTAGGATTTGTGGTATCAAGGAGAGGGATCATTACTGGCTGGCAACCCTTCTTGATCCACGTTACAAGGGTAAAGTTGCAGAACTCCTCCTGCCAGCGCAGAGGGTGCAGAGGATGAAACATCTTCAAGATACCTTGAAGAAAAGTTTGTGCAATGCCTTTCTAGAACCTGCGAGGTTACCATGTCCTGCTGCTGGCCCTGGACAACGTGTTTCTGACGCTTCAGTCATTCAAAGGCAGAGTGGTGGAGAAGGTGGCCGGCTGAGCGATGCCTTTAAAAAAAATTTCAGTCCTCAGCACCCAGCCCTGAAAGGTTCAAGCAACCATCACCTGCATTATATGGTGCAGGAATATATAGGGGCAAGAGCAGACTTGGAGACCTTTCCAACCGAGCATCCACTTACTGGGTCTTGAGGATGGACCACTGGCCGGAACTTGCTCAATATGCAATTGTGCTACTGACCTGTCCTGCATCCGCGTGCTTTCTGAACGGACATTCAGTGCTGCTTGAGGGTAAGTAACCGATCAAAGAGTGCGCCTGTCCACAGACTCGGTTGACAGGCTCACATTTATAAAAATAATTCAGTCCTGGATCAGCAGCTATCAAGCCCCTGATGAAACTGATTACATTTGCTAGGGATCTGGGATCTCTTGAAGACTGACACTGCTCCTATTTCTCCTGTCCATAATCTAGAACTATATTTTGTATTTAGGGCACCACCAACACACAAGGCACAATTTTTCTGCACCTGATTTACAGTGGCATGCCATAACAATTCTTCAAATAATTTACAACATAAAGCCCAGCTCCTCCGTCCAACAAGAGTAACTGCAAGGGGTTACAGTGTTCTGGCACCGCCAACACCCAAGGCCCAATTTTTGGCCACCTGTTTGACTGGGTGCTTTCGTCACAATTTGTAAACAAATTTACAACATCAGGCCCAGTTCCTCAGTCCAACAAGAGTAACTGCAAGGGGTTACAGTGCTCTGGCACCGCCAGCACCCAAGGCCAAATTTTTTGCCACCTGTTTGACTGGGGGCTTTCGTCCCAATTTGTAAACTAATTTACAACATCAGGCCCCGTTCCTCCGTCCAACAAGAGTAACTGCAAGGGGTTACAGTGTTTTGGCACCGCCAGCACCCAAGACCCAATTTTTCGCCACCTGTTTGACTGGGGGATTTTATCACAATTTTTTAACTAATATACAACAGCAGGGTCCGCGCCAAAATAAAAAAAAAAATGACGTGCGGTTCCCCCCCCAAAATTCAAACCAGGCCCGTCGGGTCTGGTATGGAATATTTAAGGGGAACCCCGCACCAATTTTTTTTTTTCAAATGACTTGAGGTCCCCCCAAAACCGAAACCAGGCCCTTCGGGTCTGGTGTGGATTTTAAGGGGAACCCTGTGCCAAATTTTAAAAAAAATGGCGTGGGGTCCCCCCAAAATCCAAACAAGACCCTTATCCGCAGCCCTGGCATGGCAGGAGGGGGTGGGGACGAGCGAGTGCCCCCCCTCCGAACCATACCAGGCCACATGCCCTCAACTTGGGGAGGATGCTTTGAGGTTTGAGGATGCTTATTAAAGGGGGCTTCCACATTCTGATAAGGCCCCCTGCCCGCAGACCCCCACAAGCACCGGCAAGGCTTGTGGGAAAGAGGCTCTTGTCCCCATCAACATGGAGACAAGGTGCTTTGAGGTGGGGGGGCAGAGCCCCCCTCCCCCAAAGCACCCACACTCCCTATGTTGAGGGCATGTAGCCTGGTACGGTTCAGGAGGGGGGCGCTCGCTCGCCCCCCCATCTAACCGGCCACAGCTGCAGGCTCGGATAAGGGTCTGGTTCGGATTTTAGGGGGACCCCCACGTCAATTTTTTAAAAAATTTGGCGCGGGATTCCCCTTAATATCCAAACCAGACCCAAAGAGCCTGGTTTGGACTGGGGGGGGGGACCCCTCGCACTTTTTTTCAGTGATTTTTTGTGTATTGACGTGAACCGGCAATACATTGCAGCTGCGATTTTAAATGACAATTTGTGCTATGGAAATGTTAATTTGCTCTGGCTATGTTCTACACCTCACAGAGATGCGCCCTTTGACACACAGACTAAGGACACCCCCGAGGCACAATATTTAAAGGAATTTTTCATTTTTTTCCCCACTTTAAGCATTATTAAAATCACTGCTCCTGAAAAAACTATCGATTTAAAAACTACCCAAACAAACTGTACCCAAACAAAATTTGCGTCCTTTTTTTCCCACAAACAGAGCTTTCTTTTGGTGGTATTTGATCACCTCTGCGTCATTTCTGATTGCCGCTATAAACAAAAGAACAGCGACAATTTTGCAAAAATAAACCAAATTTCTTACTTTTTGCTAAAATACAAATCCAAAAAAAAAATATAAAAAAACTTTTTTTCACAGTTTTTGGCCGATTTATATTCTTCATCATATTTGCGATAAAAAAAAATCGCAATCGGCGTTTATTGATTGGTTTGCGCAAAAGTGGTCGCGTTTGCGGATGATGAGAATTCATTTTTGGGGTTTTTATTTTTTACTAATAATGGCTGTGATCTGCGATTTTTAGCGGTACTGCGATATTAGGGCGGACATGTCGGAACATTTTGACACTTTTTTGGGACCATTGGCATTTATACAGCGATCAGTGCTATAAAAATGCACTGATTACTGTGTAAATGCCATTGGCAGTGAAGGGGTTAACCTGCAGGGGGCGCTCTAAGGGTTAACTATGTTCCCTGGGCGTGTTCTAACTGTATGGGGGCTTGCCTAGCTGGGGAAGGGAAGTGGTCACAGCCTCCACGTACAGGAAGGCTGTGATCACAGCCCTTCCCCCTTCACAGAACGGAGGTCCGTGTTTACAAACACGGACCTCCGTTCCTTCACTCCGGGGGGGGCATCACGGGTGGCCGGCGGCAATCGAAGCCGGCGCACCCGCTCCCTGGCCCTCCCTGGACACAGTGAGCGCGCGGGCGCGCCTCCGGCGGCGCGCGCTCACTGTGCGCGATCAGGCGGCCGCCGTCGTATGACGGCGTTTCGCCTTACAGAGCCACTTTGCCGCCGTCAGATGCCGATCGGCGGTCGGCAAGTGGTTAATATATGTCCCCTAGGGCAGGACCCGAGTCCCCATACACTTTTTAGGGAAATAACGTTACATATAAGCCTTTAAAATTAGCACTTTTGATTTTTCATGTTCGGGTCCCATAGACTGGTGCGAACCGAACCGGGGGGTGTTCGGCCCATCCCTAATTATTTGCTTACATATCAGGAAATACAGTGCAGCACACTTACAGCTCAGTACACCATCCATAAATGTCAGTAAGTGCCTGAGAGCTTGTGAATATGTGAGGAGCAATGCATCATGGGTCATGTTTGTGACGGGAGTCACTTTGGGCGGGGGGGCTTGTGGAACTCAGCTTACCTTAGAGAGGTCAGGAATCGCCTGGTTCAGCTTTCCAGGCCCCTCTTATGTGCAAGTCACCCTGTGTCTATTAAGGGTACAGAGTTACAGAGAAAATGAGAGACAACTACTTAATGGACACTGAGAATGTGATTTGGATTACTTCAAATGGGACAGTAATATTTATCAACAATATGTCTCAGGAAACATATATAGACTATTCCTGGTTTGTTTGAATCTGAACAATACATGTTAATTGAAAGAGCTGGTCACTGTTCCATGTACTCCAATGTAGGAGTCGACCAGTCTGCTACTGGGGTCTCCGGCTCTTGTCTGTTTATTAAGGTGTTCTGTGTTTATATTTAGGATAATGTGTAATGTACTTTGTTTTGGCTTGTTACTGGGCAGTCTGGTCACCCAGGCTGAGTTAATTAGCATGATAATTATATCATTGTCAGCTAGTAGTTGCTAGAAGGGGATTAGCCATGAGTCAGCCCTACCTTGTTATCTAAACCATTGTGTGATGTTTTGGGTAAATATTTGGGTTAATGTTCATGTGGTGATTGACCTACTTTTCAAGTGCCTGTATTCTAGTTCAGTAACGCGTTCCAGATCTCATACAAGCTATTTGTCGGCTAGTCTTGTATGCTATGCGGCTATATCTGGTATCTATGTTCAGACTGGAGGAAGCGGTATACTGACGGAAGCACTTAATCGGGGTGCTGAGACGGTTCCATCGCAATGTTGTCCTGGGCAGGAGAAGGAAGTGATATAAAGTGGTTCTAAAGGCAGAAGTTTTTTTTTTACCTAAAGTGGTTATAAACCCTTACTTATACTCCGTGAAGTGACTGGCCTCAGATCATACACGGAGCTGAAACAAATCCTTATACATTATTTATACCCGTTTGCAGCCATTTGTCCTGTACATCCTGGTAAAATTCAGATGAAAATGATTTTTCACAGACTCACAAAGCAGGGGGTGGGGAGCTGCAGTTACACACTGCACAGGAGCTCTGACTGCTGATTAGAGGGAGGGGACACACACACAGTACACAGGCACAGAACTGAGGGTGTCAATCACAGATTAATCCCCCGCCGGTCACGTTTTTTCTCTTGATGTCAGGAAAACTTGTCAGACGTTGATAACAGAGGAACAAGGCACCAAAGAGAAATTACACTTTTGACAGAGGCAAGCATAAACAATAGAAATATGTGCTTTGTTCAGATTTCATGTCTGAGGTTTACATTTACTATTTAAGGTGACAAAAAAACAGACTGTGACCAGCTACCCCCCCCCCCCCCCGTATGCTTACATGATCCTGGTCTAGCATTGTACCCAAGAGCAGATGCAGCAGCAGGAACCACTGGCACCTGCTGCTGTCAAGCACAGCCTGTGAGGAGGGACTAGGGGGCAGAGCCCAGATGCACTGTGTGTGTCCACAAAAGCACACAGTGCAGCTAGGGATGGAGCCAGAAGCACTGTCAGGGAACTCCAGAACAGGAGTATCAAGGCTGCTTTGTGCAAAACCATTGCGCAGAGCAGATAAGAGTGACATTGTTTAAAAAACAAACGTACGCTTACGATCACTCTAAGGGCTCTATGCAGGGAAGAGCAGCAACTCAACCCAGACATGCTGGAGGCTGATAGACTGGAGCTAAGTTAAGGCATTACAATTAAATTTAAAGTGAGAATGTGAAAATGTATCAGTAGTGTGTATCATATTTAAAATGATTATATCCATGCAAAAAAAGAAAAAGTCTCAGCCTTTAGCACTACTATAATATAAAATATTTATACCCCCCCTCAACCATAAAGCTTCATGTTTGACTCGTAGTTCAAATACCCTGTATATCCTACTTCTGGGTATATTTATGATTTTATATATATATATATATATATATATATATATATATATATATACATACATACATATACACATACAGGTGCATCTCAAAAAATTAGAATATCATCAAAACGTTAATTTATTTCAGTAATTGCATTCAAAAAGTGAAACTCATATTATATGGATTCATTACACACAGAGTGATATATTTCAAGCATGTCTTTCTTTTAATTTTCATGATTATGGCTTACGGGTAGTGAAAACCCAAAATTCAGTATCTCAGAAAAAAAAAATAGAATGTTGTAAAAAAGTTCAATATAGTAGACTCATGGGGTTGATTTACTAAAGCCGAAACGTGCAAAATCTGGTGCAGCTCTACAGAGAAACCAAGCCCATCAGAGTACCCGAGTACCTGTAACCAGCCCATCAGTGTACCTGAGTACTAACACCAGCCCATCAAAGTAACCAAGTACCCGAGTACCTGTCACCAGCTCATCAGAGTACCAGAGTACCTGTCACCAGCTCATCAGAGTACCCGAGTAAATGTCACCATCCCGTCTGAGTACCCAAGAACCTGTCACCAGCCCATCTTAGTACCCAAGTACCTGTCACCAGCCAGAGTACCCGTTACCAGCCAATTCGAGTACCTGAGCACCTGTCACTAGCCCATGAGAGTACCCATCTGTAGCCCATAAGAATATCCAAGTACCTATCTGCAGCCCATCAAATTGCCCAGAGCACTTGTCTGCAGCCCATCAAAGTTCCCCTGTACCTGTCACAAGCCCATCAGAGTACCCAAGAAACGGTCACAAGCTCATCAGAGTACTCAAGTACCTGCCACAAGCCCATCAGAGTACCCGAGTACCTGTTACCCGCTCATCAGAGTACCCAAGTACCTGTCACCAGCAGAGGCGGCTCTAGGCTTTGTGAGGCCTTAGGCAAAACTTAGATATGAGGCCCCACTCACGCCCATAATGGGAAAAATAATTAAAGTGATAAAAATTAACTGTATTAGGAGGGTACAGTAAAGGGGGAGGGTAAGTGGACAGTACAGGGGGCAGGAGAGTACAGTACAGTGGGCAGGAGGGTACAGCACGAGGAGAGGATAAGTGGGCACAGTACAGGGGGCAGGAGGATACAGTACAGGGGGGGAGCAAAAGGGCACAGTACAGGGGGTAGGTAAGTGGACACCGTACAGGGGGTAAGAGGGTACAGTAAAGTGGCACTATTGAATAATATAGATATGGTTTCCTCAAGCAGAGCTGTGCAGGGAAGCTGCCCTCACAGATCCCACCTATTCTGGCAGGCTGTCACTGGGCTAAATCTACACTGGAATGACAACTCCCCCTCTACCTTCCCCTCCAGAGTTTTTTGCTCTTTTCCAGAACTTTGCAGGGGTTATGGAAGGTCCCTGAGGTGGAGCATCTTATTACTGTTGCTGCTTTTGTGGGTGGGATACTGTGCCAATCATATGGGGTGAATAGGAAAGGAAGGTCAGCAGGGATTGTCACAGTACACATCCTGTCCACACAAACAGCAGCAGTAGTAAGATGCTCCACCTAGGGCTTCTTTCTTGGCCCCTGAAAAAATGGGAGTGGGGGTGGGGCTGGGAACCATGGGGTA
>BLSH010319855.1:126078-154746 GCA_018402905.1 Glandirana rugosa | reverse complement strand
CGCCGAACTATCTCGGCGCTTGCTCGCCGAGATGTCTAACGTCTTCCTCTTCTCACCCCGCCCTCTCGTCTCTACTGTAGTAGAGTGAGACGGGCGGGGCGTAGTGATGAGAAGGAGGCCCTCTCTTGAGTCCGACACAGCTACACTGTCCCCTCTCCGCCCGACACCCACATAGAGAAGGCGAGCGGGGAGGGGAAATGGACAGTCGGCTCGCCCTCTACTCTCTCGCCGAGTTGGGGCGGGTGGAAGGACGGGCGAGACAACAAGAGGAGTCGGGGTTGAGCCGCTCTCTCATCTCCCGCTCGGCTGACAGGTAAAGGGGAGGGGCGAGCGGAAGAGATACACCCACAGCCCGCCTCTCCCCTGTCACATCGACACAGCCTGAGTTCTCTCCCGGAGGAAGAGTAGTGATGCGGGGCGGGCAGAGTGAGATGATGTCATCTCTGCTCTCCCGCCCCACTCTTCTCCTTCTGCAATCTGTAGAGCCGCTCGTTCGCGGCTCTATCAAGCCGCTAGTTCGCGGCTCTATCAAGCCGCTCGCACGCGGCTCTGTCCGGTCGACCGGGCGGGCGACTTGACACCGCCATTATGGACCCCTCAGGAGGTTCGGGGCTGAGGGCATGACATTCGGGGCTGAAGCCCCGATAGCCACCCCCTAGCGACGCCCCTGGGGCCAGGAATTTTTTCCTCTTCTTTTTCTATTGAAAGAGCCCATAGAGTACCCTTTAGGCCCCTACAATCTGGGGGGTTCCCCAGGCCATTACTTTCAAAAGTCTCTAATTATAGGGACAAAGTAAAAATTTTGCAGAAGGCCAGGGAGAGGGGAAACCTGTTTCATAATGGTGCTAGGATATGCATTTATCCTGACTTCTCCCCGGACTTACAGAAAAGAAGGGCTAAATTTTTGGACGTTAAACGTAGGCTACATCTGTCCAAAGTTTCATATGCCTTACTGTATCCAGCCAGACTCAAGGTTACAGCCATGGGCGAGACACATTTTTTTTGATAATCTGGCTGGGGCCACAAAATGGTTGGAAGATAACATTCACAAATGAAATGCAACCTGAAGGGAAGGGAGGAAAAAGTAGGGAGAGGGTTTGGGTTTTTTTTTCTCTCCCATTTTCCTCTGGGAGGGGAATAGTACGTGAAGCAAGAGAGCGGCTGGGGGGTGGGAGGGATAGGAAAGTAATGGTGAAGGCAAGAGGAAAATCTGAAAGGGAGGGGGGAGGGAGAGCGGGGTGGGATTGGATGGTGGCGTTTAACACAATTGGTATAAATTGTAGTGCAAAGAATAAAAATGGTAATATGTGGCACCTGCAGGGTAGCCCTGGTGAGGCCGGAGGGGGAGGGAAAGGCATGCTTACTATAGACCAGAAATGTGTGTGAGATAAGGCGATGAGTTATGAATGGTATGTTGGGCACAAATTTGCAAGGCACAAACTTAAGCACTTTTCTTTCAGCACTAAGGAACATAGGCTTTCCTAATAAAGGTAGCTTATATGGGAGGAATTTTTCTTAAAGGGGTAAGGTTACATAATATTAGAAGTTGTACTATAAGTAAGAGAAGGGGGGATCTTATCCCCTCGTCACTGGTTGTGCAGCACAGGTTAACTGGGGTTAAGGGATCTGTCTTGTGTTTTTTTTTTTTTTCTTTTTTTCTTTTCTTTCTTTCCTTCCTTCTTGTGTTTTCTTTATATATACATATGTATTTTTGATGCAAACTAAAAGGTTGAAAGTAGGATCCTGGAATGTGAGAGGTATGGGAAGTCCTGCCAAAAGGGCAGCTATCTTCTCAAAAATGGAGAGATGTAAGGTGGAAATAATTTGTCTAAAGGAGACCCACTTTTCCAAAGAGATTATCTCCCAAATGGAAAATAGGCAATTCCAAAAACAATACCATTCAGTGCACACAAGTTACTCAAGGGGTGTCAGTATTTTTTATTAAAAGAGGAATGCCTTTTTCCACCAGACAAACCGAGATTGATGGCGCAGGTCGCTATATTTTTTTACACACTAATATAGAAAATAGAGAGCTGGTCCTGGCAAACATCTTTATTCCCCCCCCCCCCCCCCGTTTGCTACAGAGACACTGTATAAGCTGATGGAGTTTGTCTTGGATAAACCTGGTGTCCCTGGGATTGTGGTGGGGGATTTCAATATTGTATTAGATGGAAAAAAGAAATAGCTCAATGGAGGCCAGATTTGCCCTGCTTCTTACAGAGACAGGGTTGGTGGATCTCTGAAGAGTGTGGAACCCAGAGGGAAGACAGTATTCTTGTTTTTCCGGTATGTATTCCACACTCTCTAGGATAGATTTGGCTCTGGGCAACAAGGAGGTTTTAGATTTAGTGGAAAGAGCTGCCTATTTGCCTAGGGGACTTTCGGACCACTCACCCCTGCTGGTGTCGCTGCGATTAGAGGGGAGCAGCAGTATGGGTGACTGGAAAGTAAATCCAATTTGGATGGAGATTATGGATGGCCCGGGGGAAGTATTGGCTGCCTTGGGGGAATTTATAAATTTTAATATTGAATTAGCACCAGTGGGGGTGGTATGGGATAACCTGAAGGCCTTCTTGAGGGGGATATTAATCCAACAGATTAATAAAATTAAAAAGAAAAATGGGGAATGGGAAAGGGTTATAAAAAGAGAGGTGGAGGGAGTGGAGAAACGATATATAGAGGACCCTACAGAGGAGAGGTACAAGGATATGGTAGATAGCCAACAGAGGTATAGAATAGTAGAAATTAGAAGGGAAGAGAATAAGCGCATGTTCAAGAGGCAGAGTTCTTTCGTAGAGGGAGAGTCAGTGGGGCGGGCCCTGGCCTTCCTGATTAAGGCGAACTCCCCATCTAATTGTATCTCAGCAATAAGAACTACAGCGGGGAGGGTGGTCTCGAATACAGCGGAGATAGCAGAGACATTCAAGGAGTACTATGAGGGGGTATATAGCTCACAGGGAGGAGGTACCCAAGAGGCAACGTCAAGTTTTTTGGACGGCCTTAAACTACCAGAGCTCTCAAAAGAGGAGAGGGGGAGTTTGGACTCGTCCATTACATTAGAGGAATTAAATAGAGTGGTAGGGGAGATGGCGAGTCGGAAGTCCCCCGGCCCTGACAGGCTCCCAACAGAAGTATATAAACACTATGGGAAAGTGTTGCTCCCAGAACTGTTGAAAGTGGCAAACTGGGCAGTCGATATAGAGGAATTGCCAATGTCAATGAGGGAGGCTACTATAACTATGCTCCATAAAGAGGGGAAGGACCCGCTTGAGGTCTCCTCTTACAGACCAATATCTTTGATGTGTGCAGACACAAAAATTTTAACGAAGGTTCTTGCATCCAGACTGAAGAAAGCCATTAGGAGTCTGGTACACCCGGATCAAGTGGGTTTTATTCCGGACAGATCTACTAGTGGGAACATCAGGAGGGTGTACCTAAATCTGCAGTTACAGTCGGAGAATATGGGCTCAAGGGCTATTCTGTCTCTGGATGTCACTAAGGCCTTCGATTGCCTGGAATGGGGATATCTCTGGCGGGTCTTGGGAAAATTCGGATTCGGTCCTTTGTTTATTAAATGGGTTAGAACACTTTCCCCCAGAGCGCGAGTCAGGGTTAATAAGTGCTCAGGGGGGTTTCGCTTGGGGAGGGGGACAAGACAGGGATGCCCTTTGTCCCCTCTCCTTTTTGCCCTAGCGGTGAAGCCCCTGGCCTAAGCAATTAGGTCATCCTCACGCATACAGGGCTTTCTTAGGTCATCAGGAGAGGAAAAGATTGCCCTGTATGCAGACGATGTCATATTGTTCCTGGGGGACACTCAGGGTTCCTTAGCAGCAACAATAGACCTGGTTAACAAGTTTGGAGGCCTTTCTGGTTTAAAAATAAACTGGGAGAAATCTGCATTACTCCCGATAGATCCAGGGAGCAAGCTGTTAACATCAGCAGCTATCCATCTTAGGGTTGTAGACAAGTTAAACTACCTGGGTATCGTTCTCTCAAAAGATCCCAAAAACTTCCTTACGGATAACTTAGTACCCCTTCTGAAACAATTCAAGAGCAAGAGTGAAATATGAAAACGATTCCCTCTGTCCGCTGCTGGCAGGTGTAGTTTAATTAAAATGGTTTGGATGCTGCAATTTTTGTATATTTTACATAATTCCCCAGTATGGATGTTTAAGAAATGGTTTAAGAAAATAGATACCCTGTTTAGGGAACTAATATGGAACAAGGGCAAAGCCAGGATCAGGTTAAGTATTCTTACCATGCCCGTTGGAAGTATTACCTAGCGGCTCAATTGCAACAGATCATGGGATGTGGTTGTCCAGGAGGCATTGATGTAAACAGTAGAATTATGTTAAATTCTCCGCATGATAAAGTAATAGAAGCTTTGGAGGCAAAATCCTTTTGCCCGTGAAGCTCCAACATTGGTAATGATAATGAAAGTATGGGATACAGTAAAGTTACAATTAGGATACGGCACCATATCAAAATTTCCCCCCTTATGGAACAACAACCTAAAAGAAGTACAGGCAATAGGAACGATTAAAGAATGGGAGTCACGAGGTGTTTCCAGACTCAAGCAACTCTATGCGGGGAGTGTGCTAAAATCGTTTATGGACCTAAGGAGTGAGTTTGATATCCCCAAACAGTCTTTTTTCAAATATTTACAAAACTAGACACGCATTGAAGGGGCAATTTAGAGCCCAGCCCTTGGAGTGGGATGAGATGCCTATTCTCCAAAAGGTTATAGAAAAAGGATCGCGGAAAGAAATAATTTCAGGGCTATACTCAGCCATCTGTAAGAGAATAAGAGAGTCAGGAAGCGAACACCCAGTTAGAAGAAAATGGGAAGAGGATATAGGGACGATAACCACTGAACAATTGAGGGAAATCTTAAGGGCCTGCTCCTGGGTATCAATGGCTCCCTCACAGAGAATGTTGCATCTATTCCTGTTGTATAGGGCGTATTATACTCCACATAAATTATTTCAATTCGGTAGAAGGCAAGATGACCAGTGCCCCAGGTGTCGGAAGAGGGGGGACCTTTTACACATGGTATGGAGGTGCCCAAAACTCTTTAGATACTTGGAGGGAGTTATGGGTACTATTAATAGGCTCTTTCGTACCGCATTCGAACCTGAAGTCATGACATGTGTATTGGGTCTCATAGAAGAGGGGAAAGGAAGGAACAAGACTTCGGCAGCTATAGAGGGATGGTTGTATCAAGCAAGGAAAGTGATTGCTCAAAAATGACAAGCTACCACACCACCAACGGTAGAAGATTGGGTTAGAACAATTCACAAGGTAATTTGGAAAGAGAAGGGGGCCTATGTGAAAAGAGGTAATCTCAAGAAATTTGAAAAGAAATGGAGACCTTGGCTGGAAGAGATGGGCCACCTCTACGATAAATAGGAACCTAGGTGCCTAAATAAGTAAGGGAAATGATTAGGTGGAGAATGTATGTGGAAGGGATGCATGGGGGTGAATAGAGTGGATGGGTATGGATGTATTGGGAGATAATTGAAATATGAATGTTTATATACATGGAAAGGTGCAATTATGTTGGAAACAAAGTATTCTGGATTTAAAAGACATAAAAAGTAGAGAAAAAGAATACCACAATGATGTGACCAAATCAGGAGTATATGAAAGTTATGCTGAAATTACCCTCGTAAAATAATTCACTGAAGTGGTAAAAAAAAAAAAAGTATCCGAGTACCTGTCACCAGCTCATCAGAGTACCTGAGTACCTGTCACCAGCCCATCAGAATTGGGTACCTAACACCAGCCCATCAAAGTATCCAAGTACCTGTCACCTGCCCATCAGAGTACCCGAGTGCCTGTCACCAGCCACTCTGGTTACCCGAGTATCTGTCACCAACTCATCTGAGTACCCAAGTAACTGTCACCAACTCATCTGAGTACCCGAACACCTGTCACCAGCCCATGAGAGTACCCGAGTACCTATCTGCAGCCCATAAGATTGACAAAGCACCTGTCTGCAGTGCCCATCAAAGTACCCGAGTACCTGTCACAAGCCCATCTGAGTACCCGAGCACCTGTCACCAGTCCATCAGAGTACCCGAGTACTTGATACTAGCCCATCAGCGTACCCGAGTACCTGTCCCCAGCCCATCAGAGCACCCAAGTACCTGTCATCAGCCCATCAGAGTACCCATGTACCTGTTACCAACCCATTTGTGTACCCAAGTACCTGTCAGCAGCCCATCTGAGTACCCGAGTACTTGTACCCAACCCATCTCTGTACCCAAGTAACTGTCACCAGCCCATCAGAGTACCCGAGTACTTGTCACCAACTCATCTGAGTACCCAGGTAGCGGTCACCTGCCCACCTGAGCACTTGTCAACAGCCCATGAGAGTACCCGAGTACCTATCTGCAGCCCATCAGAGTATCCGAGTACCTATCTGCAGCCCATCAGATTGCCAAATCACCTGTCTGCAGTGCCCATCAAAGTACATGAGTACCTATCCCAAGCCCACCAAAGTACCCGAGTACCTGATACAAGCCCATCAGCATACCCGAGTACCTGTCACCATCCCATCTGATACCAAAGTACCTGTCATCATCCCATCTGAGTACCCAAGTACCGGTCACCAGCCAATCAGAGTACCCGACACCAGCCCATCTGAGTACCTGTCACCAGCCAATGAGAGTACCCATCCGTAACCCATCAAAGTACCTGAGTAACTATCCCCATCAAATTGCCAGAGCACCTGTCTGCAGCCCATCAAAGTACCCCTGTACCTTTCACAAGCCCATGAGAGTACCCAAGTACCTGTAACAAGCCCATCAGAGTACTAGAGTAGCTGCCACAAGCCCATCAGAGTACCTGAGTACCTGTTACCAGCCCATCTTAGTACCCAAGTACCTGTCACCAGCCAGAGTGCCCGAGTACCCGTCACCCGCCCATCTGAGTACCTGAGCAACTGTCAACAGCGCATGAGAGTACCCATCTGTAGCCCATCAGAGTACCCGATTATCTGCAGCCTATCAAATTGCCAGAGCAGCTGTCTGCAGCCCATCAAAAACCTCTGTACCTGTCACAAGCCCATCAGAGTACCCGAGCACCTGTCACCAGCCCATGAGAGTACCCGAGTACCGATCTGCAGCCCATCAGAGTACCCAAGTACCTATCTGCAGCCCATCAGAGTACCCGAGTACATATCTGCAGCCTATCAAATTGCCAGAGCAGCTGTCTGCAGCCCATCAAAAAACCTCTGTACCTGTCACAAGCCAATCAGAGTATCCGAGCACCTGTCACCAGCCCATCTGAGTACCCGAGCACCTGTCACAAGCCCATCAGAGTACTCGTGTACCTGTTACCAACTCATCTGAGTACCAGGGTACCTGTCACCAGCCCACCTGAGTACTTAAGCACGTGTCAACAGCCCATGAGAGTACCCGAGTAACTATCTGCAGCCCATCAGAGTACCCGAGTACCTATCTGCAGCCCATCAGATTGCCAAAGCATCTGTCTGCAGTGCCCATCAAAGTACCCGAGTACTTATCCCAAGCCCACCAGAGTACCCGAGTACCTGTCACCACCCCATCTGAGTACCCAAGTAACTGTCATCAGCCCATCTTAGTACCCAAGTACCGGTCATCAGCCAATCAGAGTACCCGACACCATCCCATCGGAGTATCTGAGTAACTGTCACCAGCCAATGAGAGTACCCATCTGTAGCCCATCAAAGTACCTGAGTACCTATCTGCAGCCCATCAAATTGCCAAAGCACCTGTCTGCAGCCCATCAAAAAACCTCTGTACCTGTCACAAGCCCATCAGAGTACCCGAGCACCTGTCACCAGCCCATGAGAGTACACGGGTACCGATCTGCAGCCCATCAGAGTACCCAAGTACCTATCTGCAGCCCATCAGAGTACCCGAGTACATATCTGCAGCCTATCAAATTGCCAGAGCAGCTGTCTGCAGCCCATCAAAAAACCTCTGTACCTGTCACAAGCCAATCAGAGTATCTGAGCACCTGTCACCAGCCCATCTGAGTACCCGAGCACCTGTCACGAGCCCATGAGAGTACCCGAGTACCGATCTGCAGCCCATCAAAGTACCCAAGTACCTGTCACAAGCCCATCAGAGTCCCTGAGTACCTGTCACCAGGCCATCAGAGTACCCGAGTACTTTATGCCAGCCCATCAGCGTACCCGAGTACCTGCCCCCAGCCCATCAGAGTACCCAAGTATCTGTCACCAGCCCATCTAAGTACCGAAGTACCTATCAGCCCATCAGAGTACTCGTGTACCTGTTACCAACTCATCTGAGTACCCGGGTACCTGTCACCAGCCCACCTGAGTACTTAAGCACTTGTCAACAGCCCATGAGAGTACCCGAGTAACTATCTGCAGCCCATCAGAGTACCCGAGTACCTATCTGCAGCCCATCAGATTGCCAAAGCATCTGTCTGCAGTGCCCATCAAAGTACCCGAGTACTTATCCCAAGCCCACCAGAGTACCCGAGTACCAGTCACCAGCCCATCTGAGTACCCAAGTAACCGTCATCAGCCCATCTTAGTACCCAAGTACCGGTCATCAGCCAATCAGAGTACCCGACACCAGCCCATCGGAGTACCTGAGTAACTGTCACCAGCCAATGAGAGTACCCATCTGTAGCCCATCAAAGTACCTGAGTACCTATCTGCAGCCCATCAAATTGCCAAAGCACCTGTCTGCAGCCCATCAAAGTACCCCTGTACCTGTCACAAGCCCATCAGAGTACCCAAGTACCTGTCACAAGCCCATCAGCATACCCGGGTAACTAACACCAGCCCATCAAAGTAAACAAGTACCTATCACCAGCCCATCAGAGTACCTAAGTACCTGTCACAAGCCTATAAGAGTACCAGAGTACCTGTTACCAGCCCATCAGAGTACCCAAGTACCTGATACCAGCCCATCAGCATACTCGAATACCTGTCACCAGCCCATCTGAGTACCTGTCACCAGCGCAATTTGAGTACCCAAGTACCTGTCACCAGCCCATGAGAGTACCCAAGTAACTGTCACCAGCCCATGAGAGTACCCGAGTACCTATCTGCAGCCCATCAGATTGCCCGAGCACCTGTCTGCAGCCCATCAAAGTACCCGAGTACCTATCGGTAGCCCATCAGAGTACCCGAGTACCTGTCACCAGCCCATCAGAGTACCCAAGTAACTGTCACCAGCCCATCAGGGTATCTGAGTACCTGTCAACAGCCCATCAGCGTACCCAAGTACCTAACACCAGCCCATCAAAGTAACCAAGTACCTGTCACCTTCCCATTAGAGTACCAGTCACAAGCCCATCTGAGTACACAAGTACCTGTCACCATCCCATCTGCGTACCAAATAACCTGTCACCAGCCCATCAGAGTACCTGTCACCCGCCAATGAGAGTACCCGAGTACCTGTCACCAACCCATCAGAGTATCCAAGTACCTGTCATCTGCCCATCAGAGTACCCGAGTGCCTGTCACAAGCCCATCTGAGTACCTGAGTACCTGTCACCAACTCATCGGAGTACCCAAGTAACTGTCAAAAACTGATCTGAGTACCCGAGTACCTGTCACCAGCCCATCTGAGTACCCAAGCACCTGTCACCAGCCCATGAGAGTACCCGAATACCGATCTGCAGCCCATCAGAGTACCCGAGTACCTGTCACAAGCCCATCAGAGTCCCTGAGTACCTGTCACAAGGCCATCAGAGTCCCTGAGTACCTGTCACCAGCCAAAGTGATCAAGTACCTGTCACCAGTCCATCAGAGTACCCGAGTACTTGATACTAGCCCATCAGCATACCCGAGTACCTATCCCCAGCCCATCAGAGTAATCGGGTATCTGTTACAAACCCATCTGTGTACCCAAGTACCTGTCAGCAGCCCACCAGAGTACCCGAGTACCTGTCATCAACTCATCTGAATACTCGGGTACCTGTCACCAGCCCACCTGAGTACCTGAGCACTTGTCAACAGTCCATGAGAGTACCTGAGTACCTATCTGAAGCCCATCAGAGTACCCGAGTACCTATCTGCAGCCCATCAGATTGCCAAAGCACCTGTCTGCAGTGCCCATCAAAGTACCCGAGTACCTATCCCAAGCCCACCAGAGTACCCGAGTACCTGATACCAGCCCATCAGCATACCCGAGTACCTGTCACCAGTCCATCTGAGTACCCGAGTACCTGTCACCATCCCATCTGATACCCAAGTACCTGTCATCATCCCATTTGAGTACTCAAGTACCGGTCACCAGCCAATCAGAGTACCCGACACCAGCCCATCTGAGTACCTGTCACCAGCCAATGAGAGTACCCATCTGTAACCCATCAAAGTACCTGAGTAACTATCTAAAGCCCATCAAATTGCCAGAGCACCTGTCTGCAGCCCATCAAAGTACCCCTGTACCTTTCACAAGCCCATCAGAGTACCCAAGTACCTGTAGCAAGCCCATCAGAGCATTAGAGTAGCTGCCACAAGCCCATCAGAGTACCGGAGTACCTGTTACCAGCCCATCTTAGTACCCAAGTGACTGTCACCAGCCAGAGTACCCGAGTACGCGTCACCAGCCCATCTGAGTACCTGAGCACCTGTCATCAGCCCATGAGAGTACCCATCTGTAGCCCATCAGAGCACCCGAGTACCTATCGGCAGCCTATCAAATTGCTAGAGCAGCTGTCTGCAGCCCATCAAAGTACCCCTGTACCTGTCACAAGCCCATCAGAGTACCCGAGCACCTGTCACCAGCCCATCTGAGTACCCGAGCACCTGTCACCAGCCCATGAGAGTACCCGAGTACCAATCTGCAGCCCATCAGAGTAGCCAAGTACCTGTCACAAGCCCATCAGAGTCCCTGAGTAGCTGTCACCAGCTCATCAGAGTACCTGAGTACTTGATACCAGCCCATCACCGTACCCGAGTACCTGTCCCCAACCCATCAGAGTACCCAAGTACCTGTCATCAGCCCATCAGAGTACCCGTGAACCTGTTACCAACCCATTTGTGTACCCAAGTACCTGTCAGAAGCCCATCTGAGTACCCGAGTACCTGTCACCAACTCATCTGAGTACCCAGGTACCGGTCACCAGCCCACCTGAGCACTTGTCAACAGCCCATGAGAGTACCCGAGTAGCTATTTGCAGCCCATCAGAGTACCCAAGTACCTATCTGCAGCCCATCAGATTGCCAAATCACCTGTCTGCAGTTCCCATCAAAGTACCCGAGTACCTATCCCGAGCCCACCAGAGTACCCGTCACAAGCCCATCTGAGTACCCGAGTACCTGATACCAGCCCATCAGCATACCTGAGTACCTGTCACCAGCCCATCTGAGTACCCGATGGGCTGGTGACAGAGAGAGAGAAAGAGAAAACAAAAGATAAAAGATGACGGCAGTGCACTACATGATTATATTACTTTCGTTTTCTCTTTCTCTCTCTCTGTTGCATGGAAAATGTTTTAAATGACTTGTCCTGAGTGTGTGTGTGTGGTTTACTGTTTCATTTTTCCCTCTGAAAAAGGTTCTCTAGTAATAAATCATAATAAGATTTTTCAGAAATTACATGAGTGTGAGTGAGAAATAGACCCACACATGCCCTTCTCCAAGCCACCCTCCCCCTTATGTTCCGAAGCCTGCCAAACTCTATCCAAATCTCAAAAAAAAAAAAAAAAGTATGTGAATTGTAGAAGTCTCACTGTTTGAATGTGGGGGATGATGAGCTGGCCATGTTTTATGAAGAGGTTAAATGCATTCTGTTCTCCCTGTAGTGAATGTGATAACATAAGTTTCGCTACTTGAGAGAGATGATTTGGCCCCCCCTCGTTCTGTGTTTTTCTGTGTAGACGGATTCCTTCTCTCCTTTGATTTATTTATTTATTTCAGGACGTTTATAGTGTTGTCGGTTTGCGCAGTGCTTTTTATGTATATTGTGTGTTCACATCGGTCCCTACCTTCGGGAAGCTTGTAATCTAATAGAGATATACTGTGTGAAGTGTAGGGCAATGCGTTACATTTTGAACAGCTATGAAATGCTAGTGTGACATGTGTTGCTCAAAAGTAAGTGATGTAAAAAAATAAATAAAAACTTTGTAAGGTAAATGACACCTGTTTTTCCCAGTTTCTACTGTTTCATGATGTACGCATGTGCGATTTCTTGAATGATCTGTGACGTGTTCTGCCATATAAAGGGCACCTCCCATGCGTGACAATACACACAATTCCCTGCTTAACTATCGTTCTGTGTGTGTCTTTCTTAGCTATGCAAATTATCTACAGACATGTCTGATAATCATAAAGGTGCCTGTCGGAGGTTCAGGAGCTAGCCGAGGATACAGTAACCTTTCAGCTGGGGGCTCGCCCTGGGATTTTGGGGACCACCTGCGGTAAGTAATATTTGTCTTTTTAACTGAGATTACATTGCCGTAGGTACGGGTCTCTCCAAGGCCCATTTGAATCTGAAAGGCAAAAATATCCTCCTGTTGAGATAAAAGTAAAACTAACTGGCCAGTTAGAGTGCTCTGAGAAGCACTGGGAAGTCGGGGACTCCCATCAGAGCAGTCTGGGACGCTCGAGTATATAGAGAAATATAAAAAATGCTATGGTAACGGCCCCTAGTCTAGGCCTGCCTGATTCCAGGGACAACTGTAAAACGATGGCGGGAGTCCTAGCTCAGGAACATGGAGGCAAGCTCCGCCCTTTTGTTTTTTTCTCTAAGATGATTCCAGTACAGGTTCAAGGCATGCCTGCGTGTCTCAGAGCTTTAGCATCCTGTGTGATGGTGGCGGAAATGATTGCATCATTCACTCTGGGACAGGATACCACTTTACACACCCAACATATGCCGGCCCAAAGGCTTAGTGGTTATAAGGTTATACTGCTCACCAACCCTAAGCTAAAGATAATGTATGCTTCACCTACCTCAGGCCCAGCCCCAATCCTCAATGTTTTGTTAGAATTAAAGGGAGAACAGGATGAGATTGTTCCACAACATGATTGTTTGGATCTCATCCATCAGGACAAGTCCCCAAGACAGGACATGTCTTCTGTGGCCCTTCCAGATGCACAGAATGTGTTTGTGGATGGCTCTTGTTCAAGGCCCAATGACAACACATATCATGCAGAATATGCTGTTGTACATTTACCAAACAAAATGGAGAGACTAAAGGTAATAGGTTCCCTTCCCCTTACAATCCCCACTTAAAACCAATACTCATGGTTTTCTCCATACTCCCAGAACCATACTAGATGTCATTAGGGACATATAATTCCCTGGGAAAGTTAGTGGACATAGGACTCTCAGATCCTTTGTTTCCTTGCTGCAAAGAAAGGACTATGTCCACCCGTCTTTATATGATGAGATTCTTTTTCTTTTGTCTATGTATTAATGTACTCAGTGTATTGGCCAGAATTTGAGCGGGTTGTCTGGTTAGGAAGTAGGGAGGAATACATAGAGAGATTGTCAACTCCTTTACTAAGCATTACCCTAAAACATGGAATGACACAGCATACCACTATACCTATAACTATGAGTATGACTAATATGATAAGACCTAGCTGAATAAGGGCTTGCTTCCAGCTGGTGAACCACCCAAAGTATTGATCCCAAGCATTGTCTATGCCTAAGTTAGTTACCAAAACATTGTTGATTATACCAGCCAATGAGAGTACCAATCTGTAACCTATCAAAGTACTTGAGTAACTATCTGAAGCCCATCGAATTGCCAGAGCACCTGTCTGCAGCCCATCAAAGTACCCCTGTACCTTTCACAAGCCCATCAGAGTACCCAAGTACCTGTAACAAGCCCATCAGAGCACTAGAGTAGCTGCCACAAGCCCATCAGAGTACCTGAGTACCTGTTACCAGCCCATCTTAGTACCCAAGTGACTGTCACCAGCCAGAGTACCCGTCACCAGCCTATCTGAGTACCTGAGCACCTGTCACCAGCCCATGAGAGTACCCATCTGTAGCCCATCAGAGTACCCGAGTACCTGTCACCAGCCCATCTGAGTACCCGAGCACCTGTCACCAGCCCATGAGAGTACCCGAGTACCGATCTGCAGCCCATCAGAGTACCCAAGTACCTGTCACAAGCCCATCAGAGTCCCTGAGTAGCTGTCACCAGCTCAACAGAGTACCCGAGTAACTAACACCAGCTCCCATCAAAGTAACCAAGTACCTGCCACCAGTCCATCAGAGTACCCGAGTACTTGATACCAGCCCATCAGTGTACCCAAGCATCTGTCACCAGCCCATCTGAGTACCCAAGTACCTGTCATCAGCCCATCAGAGTACCCGTGTACCTGTTACCAACCCATTTGTGTACCCAAGTACTTGTCAGCAGCCCATCTGAGTACCCGAGTACTTGTCACCAACCCATCTCTGTATGCAAGTAACTGTCACCAGCCCATCAGAGTACCCGTGTACCTGTTACCAACCCATTTGTGTACACAAGTACTTGTCAGCAGCCCATCTGAGTACCCGAGTACTTGTCACCAACCCATCTCTGTATGCAAGTAACTCTCACCAGCCCATCAGAGTACCCGAGTACCTGTCACCAACTCATCTGAGTACCCAGGTACCTGTCACCAGCCCACCTGAGCACTTGTCACAAGCCCATCAGAGAACCCAAGTATTTAAGACCAGCCCATCAAAGTAACTAAGTACCTGTCACCAGCCCATCAAAGTACCGGAGTACCTGTCACTGGCCCATAAGAGTACCCGAGTACCTGATACCAGCCCATCAGCGTACCCTAATACCTGTTACCAGCCCATCTGAGTACCTGTCACCAGCCCAATTTGAGTACCCGAGCACCTGTTGCCAGCCCATCAGAGTACCCAAGTACCTGTCACCAGCCCATCAGAGTACCCAAGTACCTGTCACCAGCCCATCAAAGTACTTAAATACCTGTCACCAGCACCTCAGGGTACCCAAGTACCTGTCACCAATCCATCTGAGTACCCAAGTAACTGTCACCAGCCTAGAGTACCCGTCCCCAACCCATCTAAGTATCCGAGTACCTGTCACCAGCTCATCAGAGTACCTGAGTACCTGTCACCAGCCCATCAGAATACCCAAGTACCTAACACCAGCCCATCAAAGTATCCAAGTACCTGTCACCTGCCTATCAGAGTACCCGAGTGCCTGTCACCAGCCCATCTGAGTACCTGTCACCAACTCATGTGAGTACCCAAGTAACTGTCACCAACTCATCTGAGTACCCGAGTACCTGTCACCAACTCATCTGAGGACCCAAGCACCTGTCACCAGCCCATCTGAGTACCCAAGCACCTGTCACCAGCCCATCTGAGTACCCAAGCACCTATCACCAGCCCATGAGAGTACCCGAGCAGCGATCGGCAGCCCATCAGAGTACCCAAGTACCTATCACAAGCCCATCAGAGTCCCTGAATAACTGTCACCAGCTCATCAGTACCAGAGTAACTAACACCAGCCCCCATCAAAGTAACCAAGTACCTGTCACCAGTCCATCAGAGTACCCGAGTACTTGATAGCAACCCATCAGCGTACCCGAGTACCTGTCCCCAGCCCATCAGAGTACCCAAGTACCTATCATCAGCCCATCAGAGTACCCGTGTACCTGTTACCAACCCATCTGTGTACCCAAGTACCTGTCAGCAGCCCATCTGAGTACCCGAGTACTTGTCACCAACCCATCTGTGTACCCAAGTACCTGTCAGCAGCCCATCAGAGTACCCGAGTACCTGCCACCAACTCATCTGAGTACCCAGGTACCTGTCACCAGCCCACCTGAGTACCTGAGCACTTGTCAACAGGCCATGAGAGTACCCGAGTACCAATTTGCAGCCCATCAGAGTACCCGAGTACCTATCTGCAGCCCATCAGATTGCAAAAGCACCTGTCTGCAGTGCCCATCAAAGTACCCGAGTACCTATCCCAAGCCAACCAGAGTACCCGAGTACCTGACACCACCCCATCAGCATAACGGAGTACCTGTCACCAGCCCATCTGAGTACCCAAGTACCTGCCATTATCCCATCTGAGTACCCAAGTACCGGTCATCAGCCAATTAGAGTACCCGACACCAGCCCATCTGAGTACCTGTCACCAGCCCATCTGAGTACCTGTCACCAGCCAATGAGAGTACCAATCTGTAGCCCATAAAAGTACCTGAGTAACTATCTGCAGCCCATCAAATTGCCAGAGCACCTGTCTGCAGCCCATCAAAGTACCCCTGTACCTGTCACAAGCCGATCAGAGTACCCAAGTACCTGTCACATGCCCATCAGAGTACTAGAGTAGCTGCCACAAGCCCATCAGAGTTCCTGAGTACCTGACACCAGCCCATCAGCATAACTGAGTACCTGTCACCAGCCCATCTGAGTACCCGAGTACCTGTCATCATCCCATCTGAGTACCCAAGTACTGGTCACCAGCCAATTAGAGTATCCGACACCAGCCCATCTGAGTACCTGTCACCAGCCAATGAGAGTACCAATCTGTAGCCCATAAAAGTACCTGAGTAACTATCTGCAGCCCATCAAATTGCCAGAGCACCTGTCTGCAGCCCATCAAAGTACCCCTGTACCTGTCACAAGCCGATCAGAATACCCAAGTACCTGTCACATGCCCATCAGAGTACTAGAGTAGCTGCCACAAGCCCATCAGAGTAACTGAGTACCTGTTACCAGCCCATCTTAGTACCCAAGTACCTGTCACCAGCCAAAGTACCCATCTCCAGCCCATCTGAGTACCTGAGCACCTGTCACCAGCCCATGAGTGTACCCATCGGTTGCCCATCAGAGTACTCGAGTACCTATCTGCAGAGCAGCTGTCTGCAGCCCATCAAAGTCCCCCTGTACCTGTCACAAGCCCATCAGAGTAACCAAGTAACTGTCACAAGCCCATCAGAATACCTGAGTACCTGTTACCAGCTCATCAGAGTACTCGAGTACCTGTCACCAGCCCATCAGCATACCCGAGTACCTAACACCAGCCCATCAAAGAAACCAAGTACCTGTCACCAGCCCATCAAAGTACCCGAGTACCTGTCACCGGCCCATAAGAGTACCCATGTACCTGATACCAGCCCATCAGCGTACCCGAATATATGTCACCAGCCCATCTGAGTACCTGTCACCAGCCCAATTTGAGTACCCGAGCACCTGTAACCAGCCTGAGTACCCAACTACCTGTCACCAGCCCATCAGAGTACCCAAGTACCTGTCCCCAACCCATATAAGTATCTGAGTACCTGTCACAGCCGATCAGCATAGCCAAGTACCTAACACCAGCCTATCAAAGTATCCAAGTACCTGTCACCTGCCCATCAGAGGACGCGAGTGCCTGTCACCAGCCCATCTAAGTACCCGAGTACCTGTCACCAACTCATCTGAGTACCCGAGTACCTGTCACCAACTCATCTGAGTACCCGAGTAACTGTCACCAGCCAATCTGAGTACCCGAGTAACTGTCACCAGCCAATCTGAGTACCCGAGCACCTGTCACAAGCCCATGAGAGTACCCGAGTACCTATCTGCAGCCCATCAGATTACCCAAGTACCTATCTGCAGCCCATCAAATTGCCTAAGCACCTGTCACAAGTCCATCAAAGTACCCGAGTACCTGTCACAAGCCCATCAGAGTCCCTGAGTACCTGTCACCAGCTCATCAGAGTACCAGAGTACCTAACACCAGCCCATCAAAGTAACCAAGTACCTGTCACCAGCCCATCAAAGTACCCAAATACCTGTCACCAGCCCATCAGGGTACCCAAATACCTATCACCAGCCCATCAGTATCTGAGTACCTCTCAACAGCCCATCAGCGTACCCAAGTACCTAACACCAGCCCATCAAAGTAACCAAGTACCTGTCACCATCCCATTAGAGTACCCGAGTGCCTGATACTAGCCCATCAGCATACCCGAGTACCTATCACCAGCCCATCTGAGTACCCAAGTACCTCTCACCATCCCATCAGAGTACCCTAGTACCTGTCACCAGCCCATCAGCATACCCGGGTACCTAACACCAGCCCATCAAAGTAAACAAGTACCTATCACCAGCCCATCAAAGTACCTGAGTACCTGTCACAAGCCCATAAGAGTACCAGAGTACCTGTCACCAGCCCATCAGAGTACCCAAGTACCTGATTCCAGTCCATCAGCATACTCGAATACCTGTCGCCAGCCTATCTGAGTACCTGTCACCAGCCCAATTTGAGTACCCGAGCCCCTGTCACCAGCCCATGAGAGCACCCAAGCACTGTTTCGGTATGCATCTAACCTAGTGACCTCCGTTAAATGAAGTTGCAACTCCCTCTGGGCCGCCTACAAATGGTCGAATTAGCCGGGGAGGGGTCTTCAGCATAGGTACAGGTTTGGTCTGTGACCGACCGTTGCAAATCACTCGTGGTGGAAATGTAATGCCCTCTTACATTTGCCTTAAAGGCATCCCACACTATGTCTGAGGAGGCGGATCCCACATTCTGCTCCCAATATTCCTCCAACAAGGGGGGTATTCTTTCTGCCAAGTCTGGATGAGAGACCCAACGCGACCCCAGTCTCCACAACGCCGCGCTTCGGGAAGCCGGAGAGCACAGGGTGACCATGAGGGGGGGGCGTGATCAGAGAGGCCACTAGGTAAGTAGGTGGCCTCCAGTACCTCCGCCAACAGAGAGGGATTCACAAACGCCAGGTCAATTCGCAATGCCGTTTTGTAAGACACTGAAAAACAGGAGCATGACCTGGCATCCGGATGCCTCCATCTCCACACCTCCGAAAGCCCCGCCGCCTGAGCCCAGGCAGCAAGGTCAGGTGAGTGGGATTTGGGGGGCACTGACCGATCAAGATCCGGAGACAGGATCGCGTTGAAGTCCCCCATAAACATGACCTTGGCAGGGCAGAAGGGGGTAACCCTCTCCAGCACCGAGTATAAAACAGCTGCTGAGAAAGGAGGAGGGATATACATTGTGACCAAGACATATCTTTGAGAGTACAACGCCAATACCAACAAAACAAGGTAAATTTTTATGAAGCAGGATGGAGAATCCCCTGGCAAATGTGGAGTATGTGGCGTGAAAATCTCTCTGAACCCAAGGTTTCTTTAACGTTAGCACTTTTCTGCCCATGAGATGCGTTTCTTGCAACAAAACGATGCGAGGAGAGTGACGTTTGAGATACTGAAAGAGAAGGGCCCACTTAAATTTTGAATTGAGTCCCCTAACATTCCATGAGAGGACCGAGAAGGAATCAAGAGAACCTGTAGCCATGGTGGGGTTCCAACAGGGGGTCAGCCAGGAAGCCTATGGGCCAGGGGAGGGGGCATCTCGTAAGTAGCAAATCAAACAGGGGGCAGCACCTAAAAAAACCTGGAAGAAGAAGCAGCTTAAACACACAGACAAAAATTAAGACATAACATATCCCAATAAGGCACCGAGGTGCCATTCCTGCTCGCATCTCGCGGCCCACCCCGAACAATAAGAAAAAGGAGAGATTAAACAAAGCGGGGGGGCGGGCACCGATTCGAGCCTATACCAATAACAGCTAACCATCAATCAGCAAGGTAAACCTACTAACTCTGAGCTGGCTCCACACCTACGCCCACCGGTGGCAGCGCAGGTGCCGAGCCAGACAGTACGGTGTCCGGCCAATGTAGGCCTGGGAGTCAGGGACCACCGCACCAAAGAGGGCTGCAGCAAGCGGATAACAAACCCTCAGTTCATCGAAGTCCAGTACACAGTCCCAGACTGGAAAGGGGGAGGGGGAGTGGGCAGGGGTTAAGCAATCAGTGGCAAGTGAAAAAAAGAAAGCTAGGGCAACTCCGACTACCGTAGTCACCGAAGCTTGCAACTGTTCAGGAGAATGTCAGCAAATCAGGAACTGTCAGCAGCCCATCAGGATACCCGAGTACCTATCTGTAGACCGTCAGATTCCCCGAGTACCTGTCTGAAGCCCATGAAAGTACCCGAGAACCTATCTGTAGTCCATCAGAGTATCAGTCACCAGCTCATCAGAGTACCTGAGTACCTGTCACCTGCCCTTCGGCGTACCCGATTACCTAACACCAGCCCAAAGTAACAAAGTGCCTGTCTGCAGCCCATCAAAGTACCCGACTACCTGTCACCAGCTCATGAGAGTACCCGAGTACCTGTCACCTGCCCTTCAGCATACCGATTACCTAACACAAGCCCATCAAAGTACACAAGTACCTATCTGCAGCCCATCACATTACCCAAGTAACTATCTGCAGCCCATCAGGTTGCCCGGGCACCTGTCTGCAGCCCATCAAAGTACCCAAGTACCTGTCACAAGCCCATCAGAGTACCTGAGTACCTGTCACGAGTACCAAAGTACCTGTCACCAGCCCATCAAAGTAACCAAGTACCTGTCACCAGACCATCAAAGTACCCGAGTACCTGTCACCAGCCCATCTGAGTTCATGAGCACCTGTTACTAGCCCATGAGAGTACCCATCTGTAGCCCATCAGAGTACCCGAGTACCTATCTGCAGCCCATCAAATTGCCAGAGCACCTGTCTGCTGCCCATCAAAGTACCCCCGTACCTGCCACAAGCACATTAGAGTACCCGAGTACCTGTCACCAGCCCATCAGCATACCTGAGTACCTAACACCAACCCATCAAAGTAACCAAGTGCCTTTCACCAGCCCATCAAAGTACCCGAGTACCTGTCACCAGCCCATCTGAGTACCTGTCACCAGCCCAATTTGAGTACCCAAGCACCTGTCACCAGCCCATCAGAGTACCCAAGTACCTGTCACCAGCCCATCAAAGTACCCAAATACCTGTCACCAGCCCATCAGGGTACCCAAGTACTTGTCAACAGCCCATTAGCGTACCCAACATCAGCCCATCAAAGTAACCAAGTACCTGTCACCTTCCCATTAGAGTACCCGAGTGAATGATACCAGCCCATAAGCATACCCGAGTACCTGTCACCAGCCCATCTGAGTACCCAAGTACCTGTCACCATCCTATCAGAGTACCCGAGTACCTCTCACCAGCCCATCAGCATACCCAGGTACCTAACACCAGCCCATCAGCATACCCAGGTACCTAACACCAGCCCATCAAAGTACCCGAGTACCTGTCACAAACCCATGAGTACCAGAGTACCTGTCACCAGCCCATCAGCATACTCAAATACCTGTCACCAGCCTGAGTACCTGCCACCAGCCCAATTTGAGTACCCAAGCACCTGTCACGAGCCCATGAGAGTACCCAAGTACCTGTCAGCAGCCCATCAGGGTACCCGAGTACCTATCTGCAGCCCATCAGATTGCCCGAGCCCCTGTCTGCAGCCCATCAAAGTACCTGAGAACCTATCTGTAGCCCATCAGAGTATGAGAGTACCTGTCACCAGCTCATCAGAGTACCCGAGTACCTGTCACCTGGCCTTCAACGTACCCGATTACCTAACACCAGCCCATCAAAGTACCCAAGTACCTATCTGCAGCCCATCAGAGTACCCAAGTAACTATCTGCAGCCCATCAGGTTGCCCAGGCACCTGTCTGCAGCCCATCAAAGTACCCAAGTACCTGTCACAAGCCCATCAGAGTACCTGAGTACCTGTCACAAGCCCATCAGAGTACCCAAGTACCTGTAACCAGCCCATCAGTGTACCTGAACACCTAACACCAGCCCATCAAAGTAACCAAGAACCTGTCACCTTCCCATTAGAGTACCCAAGTGCCTGATACCAGCCCATCAGCATACCCGAGTACCTGTCACCTGCCAATCTGAGTACCCAAGTACCGGTCACCATACCATATGAGTACCCAGGTACCTGTCACCAGCCCATCTGAGTACCCAATTACCTGTCACTAGCCCAGAGTAACTGTCACCAGCCAATGAGAGTACCAAAGTACCTGTCACCAACCCATCAGAGTACCCAAGTACCTGTCACCAGCCTGAGTACCCAACTACCTGTCACCAGCCCATCAGAGTACCTGAGTACCTGTCCCCAATCCATCTAAGTATCCGAGTACCTGTCACCAGCCCATCAGCATAGCCAAGTACCTAACACCAGCCCATCAAAGTATCCAAGTACCTGTCACCAGCCCATCAGAGTACCCGAGTACCTAACACAAGCCCATCAAAGTGACCAAGTACCTGTCACCAGTCCATCAGCATACCCGAGTACTTGATATCAGCCCATCAGCGTACCCGAGTACCTGTCCCCAGCCCATCAGAGTACCCAATTAACTGTCACCAGCCCATCAGAGTACCCGAGTACCTGTCATCAACTCATCTGAGTACCCGAGTACCTATCTGCAGCCCATCAGAGTACCCGAGTACCTATCTGCAGCCCATCAGATTGCCAAAGCACCTGTCTGCAGTGCCCATCTAAGTACCCGAGTACCTGTCCCAAGCCAGCCAGAGTACCCGAGTACCTGCCACAAGCCCATCTGAGTACCCGAGTACCTGATACCAGCCCATCAGCATAGCTGAGTACCCGACACCAGCCCATCTGAGTACCTGTCACCAGAGTACTCAGATGAGTACCCATCTGTAGCCCATCAAAGTAACTGAGTAACTATCTGCAGCCAATCAAATTGACAGAGCACCTGTCTGCAGCCTATCAAAGTACCCCTGTACCTGTCACAAGCCCATCAGAGTATCCAAGTACCTTCAACAAGCCCATCAGAGTACTAGAGTAGCTGCCAAAAGCCCATCAGAGTACCCAAGTACCTGTTACCAGCTCATCAGAGTACCCGAGTACCTGTCACCAGCCCATCAGCATACTCGGGTACCTAACACCAGCCCATCAGTAAACAAGTACCTATCATCAGCCCATCAAAGTACTCGACCACCTGTCATAAGCTCATAAGAGTACCAGAGTACCTGTCACCAGCCCATCAGAGTACCTGATAACAGCCCATCAGCATACCCAAATACCTGTCACCAGCCCATCTGAGTACCTGTCACCAGCCCAATTTGAGCACCCGAGCACCTGTCACCAGCCCATGAGAGTACCCAAGTAACTATCTGCAGCCCATCAGATTGCCCGAGCACCTGTCTGCAGCCCATCAAAGCACCTGAGTACCTATCTGTAGACCATCAGAGTACCCGAGTACCTGTCACTAGCCCATCTGGGTACCCAAGTACCTGTCACCAGCCCATCTGCATACCCGATTACCTAACACCAGCCCATCAAAGTAAAAAAGTACCTATCTGCAGCTCATCAAAGTACCCGAATACCTGTCACCAGCCCATCAGAGTACCCAAGTACCTATCTGCAGCCCATCAGAATACCCCGGTAACTATCTGCAGCCCATCAGGTTGCCCAGGCACCAGCTCATCAGAGTACCCAAGTACCTGTCACCAACCCATCAGCATATCTAAGTACCTATCACCAGCCCATCAAAGTAACCAAGAACCTGTCAGCTGCCCATTAGAGTACCCGAGTAAATGTCACCATCCCATATAAGTACCCAAGTAGCTGTCACCAGTCAATCTTAGTACCCAAGTACCTATCACCAACCAGAGTACTCGAGTACCCGTCACCAGCCCATCTGAGTACCTGAGCACCTGTCACCAGCCCATGAGAGTACCCATCTGTAGCTCATCAGAGTAACCGAGTACCTATCTGTAGGTTATCAAATTGCCAGAGGAGCTGTCTGCGGCCCATCAAAGTACCCCTGTACCTGTCACAAGCCCATCAGAGTACCCAAGTAACAGTCACAAGTCCATCAGAATACTCGAGTACCTGTTACCAGCTCATCAGAGTACCCGAGTACCTGTCACCAGCCAATAAGAGTACCCGAGTACCTGTCACCAGCCCATCAGTGTACCCGAATACATGGCACCAGCCCATCTGAGCACCTGTCACCAGCCCATCAGAGTACCCAAGTACCTATCACCAGCCCATCAGCATAGCCAAGTACCTAACACCAGCCCATCAAAGTATCCAAGTACCTGTCACCAGCCCATAAGGGTACCCGAGTACCTAACACAAGCCTATCAAAGTGACCAAGTAACTGTCACCAGTCCATCAGAGTACCCGAGTACTTGATATATTCCCCTCAACATACCCGAGTACCTGTCCCCAGCCCATCAGAGTACCCAAGTATCTGTCACCAGCCCATCTGAGTACCCGAGTACTTGTCACCAACCCATCTGTGTACCCAATTAACGGTCACCAGCCCATCAGAGTACCTGTCACCAACTCATCTGAGTACCTGTCACCAGCCCATCAGAGTACCCGAGTATCTATCTGCAGCCCATCAGAATACCCGAGTAACTATCTGCAGCCCATCAGGTTGCCCAGGCACCAGCTCATCAGAGTACCCAAGTACATGTAACCAGCCCATCAGTGTACCTGAGTACCTAACACCAGCCCATCAAAGTTACCAAGTACCTGTCACCAGACCATCAAAGTACCAGAGTATCTGTAACCAGCTCATCAGAGTATCCAAGTGCCTGTCACCAACACATCAGCATATCCAAGTACCTATCACCAGCCCATCAAAGTAACCAAGTACCTGTCAGCTGCCCATTAGAGTACCCGAGTAACTGATAACAGCCCACCTGAGTACCAGAGTAAATGTAACCATCCCATATAAGTACCCAAGTACCTGTCACCAGCCCATCTTAGTACCCAAGTACCTGTCACCAGCCAGAGTACTCGAGTACCCGTCACCAGCCCATCTGAGTACCTGAGCACCTGTCACTAGCCCATGAGAGTACCCATCGGTAGCTCATCAGAGTACCCGAGTACCTATCTGCAGCCTATCAAATTGCCAGAACAGCTGTCTGCAGCCCATCAAAGTACCCCTGTACCTGTCACAAGCCCATCAGAGTACCCAAGTAACAGTCACAAGCCCATCAGAATACCCGAGTACCTGTTACCAGCTCATCAGAGTACCAGAGTACCTGTCACCGGCCAATAGGAGTACCCGAGTACCTGTCACCAGCCCATCAGTGTACCCGAATACATGTCACAAGCCCATCTGAGTACCTGTCACCAGCCCATCAAAGTAGCCAAACACCTGTCACCAGCCCATCAGAGTACCCAAGTACCTGTCACCAACCCATCAGAGTACCCGAGTACCTGTCACCAGCCCATCAGAGTACCCGAACACCTGTCACCAGCCCAAAAGAGTGATCAAGTACCTGTCCCCAACCCATTTGAGTATCCAAGTACCTGTCACAAGCCCATCAAAGTACAGGAGTACCTGTCTAGAGCTCAGAGTATCTGAGTACCTGTCAACAGCCCATCAGCGTACCCAAGTACCTAACACCAGCCCATAAAAGTAACCAAGTACCTGTCACCTGCCCATTAGAGTACCCGAGTGCCTGATACCAGCCCATAAGTGTACCCGAGTACCTGTCACCAGCCCATCTGAGTACCCAGGTACCTGTCACCAGCCCATCTGAGTACCCAATTAACTGTCACCAGCCCATCAGAGTACCCGAGTAACTGCCCCCAACCCATCTAAGTATCCGAGTACCTGTCACCAGCCCATCAGCATAGCCAAGTACCTAACACCAGCCCATTAAAGTATCCAAGTACCTGTCACCTGCCCATCAGAGTACCCGAGTGCCTGTCACCAGCCCATCTGAGTACCCGAGTACCTGTCACCAGCCCATGAGAGTACCCAAGTACCTATCTGCCGCCCATCACATTACCCGAGTACCTATCTGCAGCCCATCAAATTGCCAGAGCACCTGTCTGCAGCCCATCAAAGTACACCTGTACCTGTCACAAGCCCATCAGAGTACTCAACTACCTGCCACAAGCCCATCAAAGTACCCGAGTACCTGTCACAAGCCAATCAAAGTACCCGAGTACCTGTCACCAGCCCATCAGAGTACCAGAGTACCTGTCACCAGCTCATCAGAGTACCCGAGTAAATGTCACCATCCCGTCTGAGTACCCAAGAACCTGTCACCAGCCCATCTTAGTACCCAAGTACCTGTCACAAGCCAGAGAACCAGAGTACCTGTCACCAGCCCATCTGAGTACCTGTCACTAGCCCATGAGAGTACCCATCTGTAGCCCATCAGAGTACCCGAGTACCTATCTGCAGCCCATCAAATTGCCAGAGCACCTGTCTGCAGCCCATCAAAGTACACCTGTACCTGTCACAAGCCCATCAGAGTACTCGAGTACCTGCCACAAGCCCATCAAAGTACCCGAGTACCTGTTACCAGCTCATCAGAGTACCCGAGTACCTGTCACCAGCCCATCAGCATACCCGAGTACCTGTTACCAGCCCATCAGCATACCCGAGTACCTAACACCAACCCATCAAAGTAACCAAGTAACGTTCACCAGCCCATCAAAGTACCCGAGTACCCATCACCGGCCCATAAGAGTACCTGAGTACCTGATACCAGCCCATCAGCTTACTCGAATACCTGTCACCAGCCCATCTGAGTACCTGAGCACCTGTCACCAGCCCATCAGAGTACCCAAGTACCTGTCACCAGCCCATCAAACTACCCAAATACCTGTCACCAGCCCATCAGGGTACCCAAGTACCTGTCACCAGCCCATCAGAGTATCTGAGTACCTGTCAACAGCCCATCAGCGTACCCAAGTACCTAACACCCGCCCATCAAAGTAACCAAGTACCTGTCACCTTCCCATTAGAGTACCCGAGTGCCTGATACCAGTCCATCAGCATACCCGAGTACCAGTCAACAGCCCATCTGAGTACCCAAGTACCTGTCACAAGCCCATCTGAGTACCCAATTACCTGTCACCAGCCCATCAGAGTACATGTCACCAGCCAATGAGAGTACCCAAGTACCTGTCACCAACCCATCAGAGTACCCAAGTACCTGTCACCAACCCATCGGAGTACTCAAGTAGCTGCTACAAGCCCATCACAGTACCCGAGTACCTGTTACCAGCTCATTAGAGTACCCAAGTACCTGCCACCAGCCCATCAGCATACCCGAGTACCCAACACCAGCTCATCAAAGTAAACAAGTACCTTTCACCAGCCCATCAAAGTACCCGAGTATCTGTCACCGGCCCATAAAAGTACCCGAGTACCTGATACCAGCCCATCAGAGTACCCGAATACCTGTCACCAGCCCATCTGAGTACCCGAGCAAATGTCACCATCCCATAAGAGTATCCAAGTACCTGTCACCAGCCCATCTGAGTACCTGAGCACCTGTCACCAGCCCATAAGAGTACCTATCTGCAGCCTATGAAATTGCCAGAGCAGCTGTTTGCAGCCCATCAAAGTACCCCTGTACCTGTCACAATCCCATCAGAGTACCAAAGTAACAGTCACAAGCCCATCAGAATACCAGAGTACCTGTTACCAGCCCATCAATGTACCCGAATACATGTCACCAGCGCATCTCAGTACCTGTCACCAGCCCAATTTGAGTACCCAAGCATCTGTCACCAGCCCATCAGAGTACCCAAGTACCTGTCACCAGCCCATCAAAGTATCCAAGTACCTGTCACCTGCCCATCAAAGTACCCGAGTGCCTGTCACCAGCCTGAGTACCCGAGTACCTGTCACCAACTCATCTGAGTACCCGAGCAGGGCCGTCTTACTGAGCGGGCACCCCTGGGCACTTGCCGGGGGCCCCAGGTGAACATGGGGCCCCATCAGGGCCGGTTCTGTGCTATCACAATAAATCAGAGCGACTGCAGTCTGGTCTCTGCTGACTGCATGACAGCTATCCATGCCGGGCTTGGCTTGAGAGCCATGCGTCTGCGGGCGGGCGGCCGCTTCTGTACTACTTCTGCCTCTGCTCGCCGGGCTGCTGTCACTCCAACTCTTCCTTTCCTGTCTCCTCTCTCCTTCACTCTTTCCTGTGTGACCTCGGCAGCTCCCGAGTTCCGCTTCCACGGTCTCCACGACTTGGAGCAGGTACGTTCTTCCACTATACAAGGTCTGGGTTTTCTAACTCCTTCTGCTGCTCTAACTCTGCTCTATCTCACTAAATGATTGATACATTGTAATCCCTCTCCTTCCTCATAGAGCGTTCTCCACTGCCATCAACTCGCTCTCCCTCCTACCGGGTCACTATAGCTTTCATTGTGAGTTACTTTCACTTCTACACCACCGGCTACACTTCCAGCATGCAGCAAGTCTGATGCTTTCACACAATACCATCCAATCCTCCTCCCCACTTCACTGATTACTTTGTCCTTTTCTTCTGCTATTTGCTCTCCTCTCCATAAATCTTCACTGCAAACATTGGTGCAGCCTCCCTGTCCACACTCATCTGTTTTGCACCCTTTCCAGCCCAGTTCACTTTTTATATTTTTGAGCCCAGCAAGTTTTTTGCAACTCTAATTTTTTTTCAATATTGTAAATATTTCATAATCATAGGCATACATAATGGCAATTTCCAAGTGTAATAAAGGCATGTAATAAAAGTAGAGAGCTGACATACAAAACATAATGGAATGCATTGATATTGTTCTGATACATAGTGGTATATACATAAAATAAAAATATACAGCATATGTATAAATATACATTTTTTATTTTATGCATGTACCACTATGTATCAGAACAATATAAATGCATTCCATTATGTTTTGTATGTCAGCTCTCTACTTTTATTACATGCCTTTATCACACTTGGAAATTGCCATTATGTATTTCTATGATTATGAAATGTTTACAATATGGAAAGAAATTAATACATTTACAACCGCATATACTCATGTCCCAC
>BLSH010319855.1:98209-124954 GCA_018402905.1 Glandirana rugosa | reverse complement strand
TCGGAGTAAATCTGAACACCAACACCATTTGTGTCCGTCAATCCTGTACTCAAATGACACTTGGAAATTGCCATTATGTATTTCTATGATTATGAAATGTTTACAATATGGAAAGAAATTAATACATTTACAACCGCATATACTCATGTATTTCTATATGTCCTGCCTCATTCAATGTCCCACTACTATTGTAATTTTGTAGGTAAACTCATGTCCTAACTGCCTGTGTTTACCACAACCACAAGTCTAAATGAGGCTGATAAAAGCAGGCAGTTGAACCATGGCTTTACCACCCTGACCATCCATTTCAGAGCTGTACTCATGGCAAAAATGTAATAGCATTTCACTATGAACGCAAGGTGTACTACACCATAACCACCCTGCAGTCATGTGCGATACGCATGGTTGCGGCACAGTAGGTCAGCATTTTCAGGGTTAACACATGCATTGAGGAGGTGACATACCACTCCCTCACTGCTGGTCAAAACCAACAATGACAGCTGCACATCTCAGCAAGCCCCCTCTAGATCCCTTTAGTTCCATGCACCAACTCATTCCTAACTGGGGAATGTGTTTTCTCAGTCTCTTTCTCAAAAGTGAGACTTCAGGGGTCTGTTTAGACCCCTGATATCTCACCAAAGACCCCGCAGCGGCATTGTGAAAAACATGTAATAAGTTATTGTTAAAAATGTAAAAAAAAAAGCTGACTAAAAAGCCAAAACCAATAAATAGTATATTTTAGCCACACCCACTGTTTGCCAAGGTCACCCTCTCCCTTATAGGGGCCCGATGCATTACTTTGCCCAGGGGCCCATGATGCTATTAAGATGGCACTGTACCCGAGTACCTGTCACCAACTCATCTGTGTACCCAAGTACATGTCACCAGCCCATCTGAGTACCTGAGCACCTTTAAGACTATCCATCTGAGCCACACTCAAAGGGTACTGTGGTAATCGGGGCAAAACACTCCCTGGTTTGATGTTGTTGGCGTTGACAGAACTGGAAGAAGCCCTACATCGTACTTATCAACTGCCCAGAGCTTTGGGTCCACTTCCACCAATACATCCAACTCCGTGAAACAACCTGGTTCCGTTAGATATGGCAGTTTACCGATGCCCTATGGTGAATCATAGGCATTGTTGACCATACCTACAATCAACGTTTCTGAATCCTCTGGTATGAACTGCCACTTACCTCGAGGCCTGGCTGGTTCATTTGAACAATAGCGCTTGATGTGTCCTGACTTACCACATCCATAGCAAACCCTTTCCTTCCTGCGCTGGTTGGCGTCTCTATGTCCTCGGCCTGTTCGCTCCAGTGTTTGCTGTACCATTCATTCTGGGTAGGGGGCTTTTCAAATAAGAATTTTGGATGCTTTATCCTGCTTTTTCCGATCCATCTCTCTTTCTATAGCAGCAAGACTGGATAGGATGGCAGGCATGGACATTTCATTAAATTCAGGTCTGGCTAATAGTAACCGGTCTCGAATTTTCATGTTGATGCCTTCTAGGAATTTAGCTTATTCATTTTACCTACAGGTAAGCCTTATAATAGGCTTACCTGTAGGTAAATATCACTTTTTAGGGGATACACCCGCTGAACAAAAAAATCTCCCAGGAGTACCAGTCTTGTTAACTTTAGACAGGAGGCAAGAAGAAATGGGGGGGGGGGGAGCCGGCCGGCCCAGTGCAACCATCTCCAGTGAGAGCAAACGGACTGTTTCTCAAAGTAAGTCCAACCACTCCGAGGCTTCCTCTGGGGTGTTGAAAAAACATGTGCGATCACCATTGGTAACTCATAGCTTACTTGGGTACAGGAGACCAAAACCTATACCTTTCTCTCCCAGGCATCTTCAAACCTCGGTAAAGGATTTGCGTTGCTTTTTGTACTTCCTCAGAGTAATCCGGGAAGAATGAAAGTTTTGCATTTCCATAGATAATCTCCTGCTTCGTCCAGGCGGCAGATAGGATTTTATCTCTGTCTCTATAGTTCAAGAGGCGTAGTAAGAAAGGACGCTGTGGGGCACCCGGTTTAGGAGAAACTGGCGGGCCCTCTCCACCACAAATGTAGGGGGCATGGGTCCAAGTCCCAGGACTGAGGTCAGGAGAAGTTCCGTGAAATCGGCTGGATTAGAGCCCTCAGCTCTCTCAGGCAGGCCAAGAATGCGGACATTATTACGCCTCAGTCGATTTTGTGTGTTGATGGCTCTGTTTTGGAGTGCTCTTACTTGCAGCTGTAGGGCCCTAAGCTCCCTAGAGTCCGAGTGGACTGTATCCTCCAGCCCTGACACTCTGTCCTCCACCTCCGCCACCCAGCCTCTAAACTTATCCATGTCCTGGCGGATGAGGCCCACGTCCATAGCAAGATAGTCTATTTTTGCTGTGAGTGTTTCTCTGCAGGCCATGATTGATTCATTACAGGCCTTGACAGCCTCCAAAATGTCAGCCCCTGAGGGTGCTCCCCTCTCAGCAGGCTCAACTGCAGTCTGTGTGCTTGCCGCCATGGTGGGGGCCCGAGGCCCAGATGCCCGCACAACCGAGGAATAAGAGCGATGGGGGATGTGCAGCAGATCTGGTGCGAGGAGGGCCCATCCACACCCCCTATATACAGAGGACAGCCGGCACTCGGGTCTCTCTTCAGCGTACCACGCAGTCGGGCAGCCGTCTCCCCAGAATGGCGCAGGGAGGTTGGCAGAGCGGGCCACTAAAGCCTCTCGCGGCCCCCCTCCAACTCCAGAGGTCCGGTCCCACCAAGCCCCTCGGCCACCAAGCAGGCACCACTGTCTCCTCCACCCACAGCCACGACCGGCCTTCGGGTCACACCTCTCCAGCCGGAGCCGTGACTCACTCCCGGTCCCCTCGTAGGCAAGATGGCCGCCACTCTAGCTAGGCGCACGGATGACCAGGTAGGCCCAGACTCCGGAACCGAGCAGCCGCTGCGTGAACGATCCCCCCCCCACACCTTCAGACGACACCGCGACGTGGGTGAAGCGTACCAAGGGTCGAGTGACTGTGAAGAACTGTGAGTTGTGCTGTAAAACTTGCTGATAGCTCTGTACAGGATCGGAGTTCCGGCGCTGTGCATCTGTCCCGCTTCACATGCTAGCCACGCCCCCCTTGAGTTTAATTTTTAATTGAAATCCAGTATTTAGGGACGTCTTTACAGGATTTTTGCAGTTGTTTTTAGCCAGCCTTGTTTATATTTTGTTCAGATTCAGCATTTTTATACAATTCATCTGTTTTTCGGGTTCTATCTTTGTTTTTGGATATAGCGGTTTTGTTTTTATAAAGGCATTTGTGTTTAAGCCGCTTTTTCATAGGGGTCTGTCCGATTTTTGTTGTATAACCATTGTTTTTCAACAATAGACTACAGTGTGGAGTATAACTGATCCATTCTTGTATTGGATTCAGTTTTTGATTAAAATCTGGTTTGTTTTGTGCCAATTTGCGGTTAGTGTTATAGAGATAGTGTTTTCTATACCGTAGTTTGAGTTTCAGGTAGAGACATTATACTTTTCAGTGTGTAATCAGTAACCAGCATCTCCATTTTTAGTATAACATCAAGGAATAGACTGAAGCCAAGGTTTGTATAGTGAGGATTTCATTGTACTTTCGGGGTTGTTTGGCTGTGCGGGTTAGGTCGAAACAAATGTAGTTACTTTGGACCGGTCTACGTGAAACGGGAGAAAGCGGCATGCTTGTTTCTGTCTTCAACGTGTGAGGAGCAGATTCTGAAACGCGCCCCACATGTAACCATGTTGATACCGGGGGTGGGGAGCGAGTGGTAGTTGCTGAACTGTATAGTACAAATCCACCAGGTTGAGGTTTCTAGCGGACCAGCAGGGAAGCCGTGTAAACTAATCAGAGTCCGGAAACAAACTACTACTGTGAAAGAAAGCACCCAACAGTGTTGCTCCTAAACTTGGTGTAAAAGTCAATTTGAATTGTCATGGGCCTGTCCATGTTCAAGAGGAGAAGTGCGGCCTCTCAATATATAGCCAAACAGCTTTGCGGTACATGAAGTCTGTGTTTGGGGCTCGGGCCATGAGACCCCTCAAAAGGTGGAATAACTGGCCAAGGGTACTGGTTGGTGTATCCCGTTGGAAGGTACCTTTGATGTCTGGAGATGGGAGAAGTTCATTACTGAATTCAGGACCAGGTTCCAGGCAAAAAAGATGTTAGATATAGCGCAATTATGGCTTCAGAGATCTATCATGGTAAATCAGCAAAGTGTGCAGAAGGTGGTTCCTATTCGGAAGAACAGCATTATGTACACTTGGCCTGAAGAGATAGCTGAGTCTAGCAATCCGGTTAGAGAAGCAGAGGAAGCTCTTTCTGGGCTAACTTTGCTAAGACAAGCCGGACGTGCTAACGCTGAAATTGCCACGGTTTCACCGGATTCTCCTTCTGTAGTTTATTTTGCGGTTTCTGTACCACTATCTCCGATCTCTCCATCTAACAGCACAGACTTTGATTCTATTAATACACTCGCACCTCCCACTATCTCTATCCTTCAACCATCTATTGAAATACCTGAAACCTCTCTTTCGGATTCCATTACTATGAACGGTTTTCCACTGGTAACTTGCAAAAATTGTGTGAGCCAAAGCAAATTAACACGAGGAACAGGAATCATGTGGAGTGCTTAAGGGAACTCAGGAAGTATGATCCTACTGCCCCTACGCTGTATCCTTCTTTGGGGAATTTTGTGTCGAAAGTACTTGTGGGTGATACTGTACATGTTAGTCCTCCGATGAAACCACCTCCACCACAGTACACCCCTGCTTCTGACCCCGGTACTTATCCAGTCTGGGTACAGCAATATGAAGGTGCCCCCAATGCTGATGGGGAAAGGAGAAGGGGGAAAGGGTAGTGTGGCATGTCCCTTTTACATCCTCAGAAATCAGGAGCATCATGGCCGTACTGCCTGACTACAGGACGAATCCGCGAGGGTTCGAAATAATTTTTAAGAAGAATCATTTCAATTATGGCATGAGCGGAACAGATTGTGCTCAGATTCTGAGGGCAAAAATTTCGTATTTCGTTGAGGTATCAAATCATATTTTGTTAAGGTATCACCACCCACGAATAGACATCAGGGTGGAGGGAATTTTGTGCAGCCCTCTTTGGAAAACTTACAGACCTGTATGGTGCAACCTCCACTACTGATGTAACAAAGCTGAGCCGAATTCAGGGGTTTCTGGCATACGGTTTAGGAGATATTCCACTTGCATGCAGTCACTGATGTCCCGGCGCATAGTACGAAGTGGCTCTCCTAACACTTACTAACCTCATTCTTCAACGATGCACTATTTTGAATCCTGCTTCTCTTCTTCCTGTAAAAGAGTAAGATGGGGGGGGGGGGGAAGCAGTGTGGAAAATTACAATTTTCAAAACTTTACAACTAACACTACTAATCTCTCTGTCTCTGACCAATTCTGGAGTGCCCAATTTTGGGTGGAATGGGAATCAGTGGCTGTCAGTCTGGTGATGGAGACTCCCATCCCAGACGCTAAGAACCTTTTTGTTGATGGTTCCAGGTATTACACCCACCCAGTTCATGCTATATATAATGTGCCTATTGTTATGAAGAAATATGAAAAGCTTGTGAAGACGACCAGGAGACACTTGTTTATAGAATTAAATGACACATTCCTAGAGGGTAACATCAGTCATAGTTTTAACGTTAGCTCTAACTCTTGCGCTATGCTTGCCAATCGGATATGGGTATCGGGACAATTAGATAGTCCACAGATGTACTTTAATCTTAAGTTTGGCACAGAAAGTAGATTTGTAGGATCCACGGTTTGCGAGACAGGTATAACGGTCAATCTCACCAATGAAAAGCCCGGCCTTTTTAATCGCACCAAGAGAACAGATTATATCTGCTGAAAGGAAGGGTGCGATGTACAGACTAAGGGAGCAATTCCACAGTCTATTATGTTACTGTTCAGTGCCTGTGGCCGTCAGGAAAATTCATCATGTACAGTGCTGACTGGTCCCTATTATTTCTTATGTGGTTCTGCAAATTATCATGTAATTTCCCCTAACGTGAAGGGTTTATTTGCTTTAGTGAAGCTTGTACCTACATCATACATTGCGAGGATCTGCTGTTGCGAAGGAAGAAAAGGACACAAGGCAGAATTTGCAGGGAACTGTTTTCCTCTCACGATCATGCCTGGGCATGGTTCCCGTCTGGGACTGGGTGGGGAATCAAGGTGATGAAAATTGAATAATTTCTTGTCCATTGCGGATGAGATGTTCAATGAAACCGTTGAAGCAGTAAGGGAGATTACCCAGGAGCAGAGACAGATAAAGACACTTGCATTGCAGGAAAAGATGGCACTTGATTATCTTTTAGCTTCCATGGGGGGGGGTTTCTGTGAATTCATAGGAGAGGACTGTTGTACCTGGATTGCAGATACCAGTGACAAGGTCCAGGCCCATATGGAAAAGATTACTTCGCTTCAGGGCAGAGCCAGAGCTATAGCTAGTGAGGGTTGGAATCCTTTCAAGGCTTTGGGTAGTTTTGGAGCCTTTTTGTTTTACATCGGATCATGGCTAAAAGAAATAGGAGTATATATTCTTATTCTGTTTTTATTTCTATTCCTTCTATACGCCATGGTGAAATTCTTCTGTTGCCTGAACGACTGAGTCACCCAAGCCCAGGCAGATGACCACATCCTTATCGCTGAGACGAGGCGTCCTGAAACTTGACCCATGCATCAGATGCCAAGGATCCCAAGCCAACCAACAACCCATCATCTCCTATTAGCCATCTAACGTCAGCTACCACAGGATGGAAGTCTACAAATCAACATTCGTTTTCGGAATTTGTTTTTGAAATTTGTTTTGAGTTTTTGTTTTATTTGACTGAAGACTACGGTGCCGGATTGACTTTGACATCTTTTCCAACATCATAAGAGGGGACTGATTTTTATGCATGAAGACGACTCATTTTTGTTTTGAAAGAAGAAGAGGATCAAGTTTAGTTGAGAGACACGCAGAAGCATATGACAAAGAGGAGGAACTGTTGTGGAAATTTTAATGGGATTGATGTGGACGTATTTATTAGGATGGGTTTTCATTTAAATTGTCATTATGGTTCTTTGCCAGTTTACCGGTATTTGCTGTGTATAGCGAATATGGCTTTAACCGACATTTAGGAAAGACCACTAGCAGTGGAAACCTTCCATTAATTGGTAACTGCACACTACCCACCTGATCATCTCAGTAGGCAGGCGCTGTGAGCGGTCACCGCTGGAGCGAACGCCGGTCCAGATCTATGGAGTTATGATGCGCGTTCCATGGCTCAGGTATATAACCGTCAACCGGGGGCCCCTTTATTATTCGCTTGGCGGAGATGTGATTGTGGTGTGGAATCAGTATCGTTTTTATGTAAGGATAATGGCTTGCAGCTTTCTATCATGTTTATGTCAGTACTAGTATCCCTTTAGGACCCAGCAGAACTACCTGACACAGCCTTTGCCTGTGAAACTACGGTTATTGGCCAGGTCACTTTTAAATCACCTGTGTCAGCAAACAATCAATGCTCTTGATAGAGTTGTTCTTAGTTTGCTACTGCTAACCAGCTTATTCCTGCTCTGTATATTTTGTGTATGACCCAGCTAGTTTGACCCGGTTTGCTCGCTTCTGACTTGGTCTCTTTGGACTCTGATCTACCTGTGTGTGACTCAGCTTGCCAAGATTACACTTTACTTATTTTTCACGTTACTGCCAGCTTCAGCATTACCACTTGGCTTCCAGCAAAACATCCTGTCTCACCTGCAGCAAGAGGATTACAAGTTCCCATCCAACCTCCACCTTCAGCAGAACTACAAGTCCCAGCAGAACTGCTCAGGGTATGTGCTATTTCCATTTTGAACTCTTTTGCATAGTCAGCACATTCTGAATTGTTACCTGATATAAGCTCATAGCCTGACAGTTTGATCCACATGATACAAACACTGCAGCTATTCCTTTGTGTTTAAACTATCCTTTAATGGAAGATTAGTATGATCACTATTAAATATGGTTCTATAAACTATGTCACATAGGATTCACTGAAATGGTTTTGGTGGTAAAGCATGCACAGGTCCGAACAGGGCAGTGTCTATGAGATAACACACTGATTTCAATGTACCATGTTTCCACATGGCTTTCATTGTTATCTGCGGTGTGTGCATCACCACCTACCCAAGGCTGGAATTCATACATACTGTCCTGCTTGTTCACGAACATACACGCCCTTCTACTGTGTCGTTTGAATATAAACATGTGTCATTGGTTATTTTGTATTGCGCTCATGTCATGTGACTGTGCCTTGGAGGTTGATTGGCTGATGTTGTATAGCCGACGCCTCCCACTGTAAACGCCTGTTTTGTCACTATAAAAATAAACAATGGGTCCTGTTCAAGTAGGACTTTTTCTTGGACCATCGACTGTGAAGCAGCTGCTGTCTAAATTATTGGTTGATATCTAGCATGCTTGGATTTCCTTATACAAAGAGAGCTGAATACCGTACTATCAATACAACAGGCTATTATTATTATTATTAATAAGATTTTCACATCTGTGATCAAGAATGCTTTGTCTATCATCTGGTGTATTTGTACTCAGCTTATGATATAGGATAGCACAAATTATCTTTTGTGCAAAGCTTTTTAATTTTTAACACTTTTAACGTTTTTATAATGTACCTCAAGGTGGGTTTGCATAGTGTACAACTGTATAAATCTCGGCCTCGAGGACATAAGTTTAACACATGTGCAGGTGGATAAAAATTTGCATATGGGTGTGTATAAGATGGAGGTTGCCCTGTCGTACAGCCAATCCCTGGACAAAGTTGTGATGACGAAATGTGTCGGAACATGGCTGCACGGCAACTGGAAGTGGTGTAGCATGCAAAACCAGAAGTGAAGCTCCGGCAGAGTTCGTCGGTTGGGTGAGATACCAGCCGTTTGTGTCTGCCGAGACCATGAGATGCAAGAGGATTGTCTAACACATGCTTTTTATTTGAGGATTATTGTGAATGTAATGTTTGAAGATGTTTTATCAATAAAATGTTTTTTTTTTTAAATCAAAAGGTTTTTATTGGAACACACAGTTTTAATCAATAAATTGAATGTGAAACGTTATCACACTATCGGAGCTCTCCCCTTTCTTATATACTTGAGAGGTTTGATTCACCTATATGGGCTGGAGATCATTGCAGATGTTATTTCACCCTGAGGGGTACACTGTTTATTTACCAAACATGAGAATGTGAGGCAAAACTATTTGGTGAGTCTAAACCCAACAGGGAAGTGGTGGCACGTTTTCACATGATGCAGTGTGAAGATATATCAACGTTACATCATTAGAATGTTATGGACTGCACTCTTTAAACACTTTTCATTGTGTTTGTTTGGACTATGTTATGAACTATTTCCATCACTGGGTGATATCTCAGTTTGATTTTGAGTCTTATTACTTATTTGGTCATCAGAGTTTTTTATTATATACATATTGTTTGAGTATATTGTTTCACTATGTAGCGCTGCTATTTACCGTGCATATTTTTGGTGAATTTGGTTTCATATATTTTTTTGTTTGAAGTGGCAGCAGAGTATTTATGATCACAATTTTACAATTGATGTTTCACACTTTATTTCTATGGCACATTGGTGGGATGAGTGGTATATGATATTATAGATCACGGATCCTGGGATTTTTTCATTCTATTTATTTTGGTGTCATCAGCAAAAACGGAAAGTGAGCTATTTATACCAACCCCTATGTCATTTACGAATAAATTAAACATAATTGGTCCTAGGATGGGGCCTCTGGGTATCCCACTTACCACTCTAGGCCAGTCTGATTATATGCCCCTGTCACCAGTTTTCTATCCGTGAACAAACCCTATGGTCCATTCCTACAGACCTCAGTTTGTAAATTAAGCATCTATCCAGCATCTATCACAATCCAGATACACCACATTCACAGGCCTTCCTTTAGATGGCAGCTTATTTCCTCGTATAATGTTAACAGATTGGTTTGGCAAGAACGACCTTTCATAAACCCATGCTGATTACTACTACCAATACGGTTTTCATCAGCAAATTCTTGAATATAGTCCCTTATCATCCCCTCCAATAGTTTACATACTATTGATGTTAGACTGACAGGCCTGTAGTTTCCAGGAATATATCCTTGCCCTTTTTTAAATATTGTAGTCATAGAGAAAGGCTTGGCCTTCCCAAGTCGGGCCTGGTGTCGAAGTAGGGACCTGTCGTACAGGAGCAACTCAAGACAGAAAAAAAAGAGTGAATCCAGAAGACAGAAACAAAAGGAATAACCGGAGAAAGCTGGGGAACAGTCTCCCCTGCAAAAAGCACATAAAACATATCAATTATAAATGGCACATTTGCCATAACTACAAAACATAGTAATGGAATAATCCCATTTGAGAATTCATGAAGCTGTCTCTCTGGAGTGCAACAATGAAAACTTGTTGGAAAGAAGACCCCTCCTTTCAGGGTGGCCAAGATTAATGTTTCTTTCTGCTCATGGTGTTGTGTGGCACAAGAGGGAGAAGCCTGTGAATTTGGGTCAAAAAACCCCAAGTACTTAATCCCCTTACTTATGAAGGTTGAAGCAGGGGTTTCAGGGATCTCTGTTTTCGAACCATGACACGGGAGATGTCCGTGAAAATTTGGATCAGGTAACCCCAAAGTTGAAGATCTGTAGTTTCTCTTGCTTTGGCCATAACCTGTTCCTTCACCAAATAAAAAAAGTGAGGCTTGACAATGTCAATAGGGTTGCCATCCATACATGGAGCAGTAAGGGACCTATGGACACTGTCCAATTTCAGTTGGTGCGCAGGAATATCAGGAATTAGGGTCTGTACGAGTTCCTTAAACTGGAGTGCCCTCCACATAAATGTTTTTTTTTCTGGCATCCACCTTGTCATCATTAATTATATACATAACAGAATTCATATCTTTAAATCTGGGTAGATGTTCTATTTTTTTCTTACTTTGCTATATATTTTTGTCCTGACAGTTTCCATTTTAGTTGTGGGCATGTGAAGCCCAGTCGCATCCTCTTCCTTTCTCTTCCTGGCAAGATGCATGCTGGGTAACCAGCATGCATTACTTGATCTCGCACATGCGAACACACCCCCTACTCTACTCTGCATAGCCCCAACACACCCCTAGGCATGACAGCTGAGTCCAGACCCGCCTCCCATCACTAACACACCCCCTACACTACTCTGCATAGCCCTAACACGCTCCTAGGCATTACAGCTAAGTACAGCCCCACCTCCCATCACTAACACGCCCCTACACTACTCTGCATAACCCCAACACATCCCTAGGCATTACAGCTAAGTAGAGCCCCGCCTCCCATCACTAACATGCCCCTATAAGCAATCTGTACTGAAGATGTCGGAAATTATTATATAACAGAGTGGCCCATGAACTCATGCCGAGTGCTCAGCGGGGCAACACAGAGCAGATGCCTTGCATGGTCGAGCTAAACTTTACAAATGAGATCTCAGTGTCAGCTGCCTCAGGGGGAAGTACTAGCAGGCTTGTGAGCCCCGCCCCCGATACTACCACACCCCTAGGCTGCTCAGAAGCGGGGGTGTCCCATTGCACTGGATGGACTCTGTCACACTGTGTGAAGCACAACAGTAGGACACAGCAGGAGAGGATGGAGAGGACAGATAGTGAAGATGAGGATGGAGAGCACAGATAGTGAAGAGGTGGACTGAGAGCACAGATAGTGAAGAGGAGGATGGAGAGCACAGATAGTGAAGAGGAGGGTGGAGAGGACATATGGCGAAGAGGAGGATGGAGAGGACAGATAGTGAAGAGTAAGGATGGAGAGGACAGGTAGTGAAGAGCAGGATGGAGAGCACAGATAGCGAATAGGGGGATGGAGGACAGATAGCGAAGAGGGGGATGGAGAGGACAGATAGCGAAGAGGAGGATGGAGAGGACAGATAGTGAAGATGAGGATGGAGAGCACAGATAGTGAAGAAGTGGACGGAGAGCACAGATAGTGAAGAGGAGGACGGAGAGCACAGATAGTGAAGAGGAGGGTAGAGAGGACATATGGCGAAGACGAGGATGGAGAGGACAGATAGTGAAGAGTAAGGATGGAGAGGACAGGTAGTGAAGAGCAGGATGGAGAGCACAGATAGTGAAGAGTAAGGATGGAGAGGACAGGTAGTGAAGAGCAGGATGGAGAGCACAGATAGCGAAGAGGGGGATGGAGAGGACAGGTAGCGAAGAGGGGGATGGAGAGTACAGATAGCGAAGAGGGGGATGGAGAGGACAGATAGCAAAGAGGAGGATGGAGAGCACAGATAGTGAAGAGGAGGATGGAGAGGACAGGTAGCGAAGAGGAGGATGGAGAGGACAGGTAGCGAAAAGGAGGATGGAGAGGACAGGTAGCGAAGAGGAGGATGGAGAGGACAGGTAGCGAAGAGGAGGATGGAGAGGACAGGTAGCGAAGAGGAGGATGGAGAGGACAGGTAGCGAAGAGGAGGATGGAGAGGACAGATAGTGAAGAGGAGGATGGAGAGGACAGATAGTGAAGAGGAGGGTGGAGAGGACATATGGTGAAGAGTAAGGATGGAGAGGACAGGTAGTGAAGAGCAGGATGGAGAGCACAGATAGTGAATAGGAGGTTCGAGAGGACAGATAGTGAAGAGGAGGATGGAGAAGACCGATAGTGAAGAGGAGGATGGAGAGCACAGATAGCAAAGAGGAGGATTGAGAGGACAGACAGCGAAGATGAGTATGGAGAGCACAGATAGTGAAGAGGTGGACGGAGTGCACAGATAGTGAAGAGGAGGATGGAGAGCACAGATAGTGAAGAGGAGGGTGGAGAGGACATATGGCGAAGAGGAGGATGGAGAGGACAGATAGTGAAGAGTAAGGATGGAGAGGCCAGGTAGTGAAGAGCAGGATGGAGAGCACAGATAGTGAATAGGAGGATGGAGAGGACAGGATAGTGAAGAGAAGGATGGAGAAGACCGATAGTGAAGAGGAGGATGGAGAGCACAGATAGCGAAGAGGAGGATTGAGAGGACAGACAGCGAAGATGAGGATGGAGAGCACAGATAGTGAAGAGGTGGACGGAGAGCACAGATAGTGAAGAGGAGGATGGAGAGCACAGATAGTGAAGAGGAGGGTGGAGAGGACAGATAGCGAAGAGGAGTATGGAGAGGACAGATAGCGAAGATGAGGATGGAGAGGACAGATAGCGAAGAGGAGGATGGAGAGGACAGGTAGCGAAGAGGAGGATGGAGAGGACAGGTAGCGAAGAGGAGGATGGAGAGGACAGGTAGCGAAGAGGAGGATGGAGAGGACAGATAGTGAAGAGGAGGATGGAGAGGACAGATAGTGAAGAGGAGGATGGAGAGGAGAGATAGTGAAGAGGAGGATGGAGAGGAAATAGTGAAGAGGAGGATCTCTGTGCTCCCCCTCTTTCTCTGATCCCCCCCCCCCTCTGATGCCTCTCTCAGGAGGACAGGCGGATCGGGGCCCAGAGGACAGGCCTAAGCAGCCAGGCACCGCTACTCGGGACAGTTGGCCTATCAGCAAAGCAGAGCACCCCCCTATCCACACCCAGGAGGAGAACGGGACCTGCCCGCAGTGGCCATCATGAACTTATGCAAGGTACCAGGCATCACACACACACACACCTACCAACAGACTGGGATGGGGTAGGAGAGACTGCAGACAGTGCTAGGGGTCTCTCTTGGTTCCCTCTTTCTTTCTGATCCCTCTCCCCCTCTCTCTCTCTGACCCCCATCTCCCTCTCTCTGATCCCTCTCCCCCTCTATCTCTCTGATCTCTCTCTCTGAACCCCCTCCCCCTCTCTCTCTGATCCCTCTGGCATTGGACCAGTGTGCTACCTATCACAACAAAGCCAGTCTGGGAGGCGGGGCTTTAGGGCGACCGGTGTTTCACATCAAGATCTGTCACAGCGGGAGAACCCCGCTCTGTCACCCAGCCGGCATCTAACGATCCCTGCTGCACTGACAGATGATGGCCGGGCAGGTGGGGGGGTTTGGTGAGTGCTGGTAGGGAGCAGAGGAGGATGACGTCACCTCCATGGGCGGTACAGACCAGGGGGTATGTGACACCCCTCCACCCACTACAGCAAGCAGGGTGGAAGTACAAGTCCCTGCTAGCTGTAGATAGAACTACAAATGGGAAGTGCAGAGACCGTTGGCTGGGAGTACAGGAGGAATAGCAGCCACTGGTCTTACAAACAGGAAATCACAGGGCAGTAACGGTTTTACTTCAAAATCAGCAGGCTATTACAGAGGAACTACTAAGCTCAGAAGATGGATGGCATAGTCGGGTGAAGGTAGGAGATCAGCAACAAGGACATCAACAAAATGTTTTTGCCTGGAGTTCACCTTTAACCACTTCAGCCCCAGAAGGATTTCTCACTTTAGGACCAGAGCACTTTTTGCTATTCGGCGCTGCGTCGCTTTAACTGACAATTGCGCGGTCATGCGACGTTGTACCCAAACAAAATTTGCGTCCTTTTTTTCCCACAAATAGAGCTTTCTTTGGGTGGTATTTGATCCCCTCTGCGTCTTTTCTGATCACCGCTATAAACAAAAGAAGAGCGAAAAAAAAAAAAACAAATTTCTTACTTTTTGATAAAATACAAATCCAAAAAAAAAATATATAAATAAACATTTTTTTCCATCGGTTTTGGCCGATTTATATTCTTTCTCATATTTTTGGTAAAAAAAAAAAAAAATCGCAATTGGCGTTTATTGATTGGTTTGCGCAAAAGTTGCCACGTTTACGGATGATGAGAATATATACAGGAAGCCTGTGATTATTGCCCTTCCCCCTTCAACAGAACGGAGATCCATGTTTACATACACGGACCTCTGTTCTTTCAGTGCGGGGGAGCCATCGCGGGTAGCCGACGGCGATCGAGTCCGCCCTATCTGCTCCCTGGCTCCCCCCGAACACAGTGAGCGCGCCGGCGGCGGCGCGCGCGTGCTCACAATGCTAGTTATCGCGGCAGCCGTCCTATGACGGCGGTTCGCGATAACGAGCCACCTTGCCGCCGTCACGCTGCGGCGGGCGGTCGGCAAGTGGTTAAAGAGGTTGTCTACCCTAACAAAAAAAAAAAAAACCTGCAAGGGAAAGGCATAATGAGCTAGTATGCAAGCGCGCGGGAGCCTATCATTCCGGCAGACTTTCCAGCAAGGTCCGGCGCTATGCGCCGGGCCTTCGCCGGGGCGTTACTGCGCATGCACCGTGACATCAGCGGCTGCATGCAAGTGGAATATCTCCTAAACCATACAGGTTTAGAAAATATTAATTTTACCTACAGGTAAGCCTTATTATAGGCTTACCTGTAGGTAAAAATGTGTTTTGAGGTAGATAACCGCTTTAAGGGCCTTGACTAGCTGTTGTAAATCCTGAACCTATGCAGTTTTCGGTTGACTCTACCAATAGTAGTGTCTACCTTATTTTCTATCATTCCAATGCGGGTGCCCAACTCCAGAAATTGACCCTTCAGGTCCGAGGTGAATAGTTTGCTAGTCCACTCCAATCTCTGATCAAGGAGGGCAGAGAACCTGGCTAAGATATTGGGGTCATCCGAATATTTTAAGGGCTGTGCAGGTTGGATTTCAGATGGTGGGGAAAGACTTCCCGCTGCACTGCCCTAGCTGGGTACCATCTTTCCCAGTGCTCTGTCAAATTTAGAGGAATGTGAGTTATAAAATGTCTCCAGAAGTCAGCTGGAGGGGATGTGGACTTCGTGGCACCTATCTACATATATGGTGGGAGTGCCAGAGGCTCCGGCCCTTCTGGATGGACATCAGAGCTCAGATAAATATAATATTGGATATTGATATGAGTGACTCTCCATTAGAGTTTCTCTTGCATGTGCCAACCATTCCCCTTAGCCAATGTCAGTTCTGCTGCACCTTTTGAATGCTGCTAGACGCCTAATCCCAGTACATTGGAAATCAACACATATTCCCAGCTGACATGATTGGGTTCGTCTAGTTAACACAATAATGGCGGCGAAGGAGGAATGTGTAGCGAAATGTAAGGACAGATACGAAAAATTTTATAGTACCTGGGCCACTTGTATTCATTATATGTCTGACGCCACACAGGTACCACAGTCTAACTCTTCTAGACCCTGCAGGACTTTGCCTTTCTCGCCAGAGACTTCTCTGAGCTACAGCCTCACTCCCTCACTCATCTCCACTCCTGTGAGTGGAGGGGGTGTCATGTGAAGCTTTGTGATTATTACCCCTATTGTATGTTTCTTCTGATTTTCTAATTCTTACATACTCTTCTCTATTCTCTGAAAATCAAAATAAAGATTATGCAAAAAAAATGTCTCCAGAAGGAGATTCTGCCCATGTAGTAGTGAATGTCAATGTGGGAAAATCAGTTAAGGTGGGGTGTTGTATATCGTAGTTCAATGGACTCTAGAGAAGGTATCATCCCCAAAATCAAGTCATACTTAAAAAAATGGGGGACTTAAAAATAGACCAGTTTATTTGTTGCATTAATCCTCTATTGGAGGTATATTTAAAGTCTCCCATATTTAATGTCAATGTAGGCTCACCTCCCTCTGCTCCTGAAGTGTAAGCCGCTTCTCCTTGCTGCTGTCTTGGTGGTTGTGGGTCCAGTGCCATATCGGCTAGCCCGGCAGTGTGTTGGCTGTCCTCTGGCATATGGGCTACTGCTGATTTCTGCTTCCCCTTGGTCATGGAAAGGTAACCAGGGAGGCTGGGAGACCATTCGGGCAGATATGAGATCGGTGCAAGTCCCGATCAGCTATTCTCAACTGGAGTGGAGCTGGGTTAATTTGCTGCCGCCATGTTCAGCCATGCGCATGCACCCCTAAAAACTAAGTTTACAGAACCAGTTGATTTTTTTTATATTGTACATTCACATCAGTCTCTGACCTCAAGGAGCTTTCATTCATACACACACACAGTAAAGGCCAATTTAGACAGGAGCCGATTAACCTATTAGCAGGTCTTTGGAGTATTTGAGAAACCCAGAGTACCTACAGGAAACACATGTGCACAAGAAGAACCTGCAAACTCGAGGCAGGTTGTGCCATGGTTGAGATTCGAACAGCGACCCTAGTGATGCCAGGCAGAAGTGCTAACCACTTAACCACTGTGCAGCCCCAACCATTTATTTTAGTTGATTACAGCATTTTCGATCTTTTTGACAATCATTAATGTCAGGAAAGAAAAAAATCTCTCTATTGAACTGGGCTTCAGTTGCAACAAAACCAGGTGAGCTAGACAACTTACAGTGAGGTTGGCCAAACAGTCAAAATACTTACGGAAAGCAGCAAGTCCCATTAGGGGAACCAGCAAAGCATAATTCCATTTACTCCCATTTCCATCTTCATTAGGTTGGATGTTCCACTGAGGCGGATTGTTCAAATTATTCATTGGCATTTACCTTAAACAGAGAAACAAAATTGTGTTTAGACAGATCAAATAATGATTAAATAACATTTCTGCAGAGCTCCTATAGTCTTTGTAATTGTATTATCTGATATTATTTTCAGTACATTAATTACATTGTGAATTACAAAATCATATTTCTGTACTTTAGAAACAAATTAAGAGAGGCCACCAGGCTTCGAGATGTTGGACCTAACTATAAACATTCCAATTTCATACAATTTGATTCAACCTTATAGTGCACCTTATTCTTAACCACTTTCCGCCCAACCTATAGCAAAATGACGGCCGGGTGGTGGTTCAGTTATCCTGACTGGACGTCATATGACGTCCACCAGGATAAACTGCGATTGCGCGCCCTTGGGGGCACACCGCATTACCGATCTTGGGAAAGAGCCTCAGTCAAAAGCTCTTTACCACGTGATCATGGCTGATCACAGTGTAAATAGGAAGAGCCGTGTAATGCTTTTCCTCTACTCGCGTCTGCAGATGCAAGTAGAGGAGAGGCGATCAGCGGCTCTTCTGACGGGGGGTCTGCGCTGATTGTTTATCAGTGCAGCCCCCCTGCGGATCGCCATCCAGGGACCACCAGGGAGCCCATCCTAGACCACCAGGTAAGGGGCATACAGTGCACAATAGGCCAGTGCCTCCCTAACAGTGCAATCTATCAGTGCCACCTATCAGTGCCCACCAGTGTCACCCATCAGTGCCGCCTATGAGTGCCCATCAGTGCTGCATATCAGTGTGACGAACGCAGGTATCAGATCCCTGCCCATCTCACTAACTCGTGGCAGAGGACCACCCAATCTCACACCACGCTTGTCACTAACGTAACAATGCCATTCTCAGCTGCATACAGCACAAAGATTTTCCAGCTTGCGGGACCACAATCTATGTGCCAGCAGCCTGTGATTGATTGTTACCGGGCTAATTCAAGCAATTAACCCTTTCACTGCCACCACCTCTGTGGACCGAGCCAGAGGACCTCATAATTTTAGCAATACCAATTATGATTTTAGAATAATCACCTGTAACACACGCTGTCACCACAGACAGGAATATTCAGATGATTTATCCTAAACAGTAGCACTCTTCAAAGGAACAGGTTAGTTTTAGCTTGCATTAAGAGCTTTAGGGACAAGATTAACACTTTTCAGAATAAGGTTTAAAAAGGTCAAAATTGGTGCAGATAAAATATTTACAGAAAAATGGTGTTACAAAGCAATAAAGACATAATATACAGCAGCAAAGAGATAAAGCAGAATGGAAGGGGAGAAAGATACTTGCAGTAAATGTCCGTGATTGTTCAGAGATTTGTCGATTGAGTCCACAGGTTTGCAGAAGTTTGTTCTTTGATGGTAAAGTGAGAACTGAGAACTGTCCGGTCTATTCTCTTTTTTGCTGGAAGCAAAGGGGCGGGGCCACATGCCCCTCACCACTTACATGGGAAAGGAGGGCCTGTGGGCTGTCTGGGGCGGACAGTGGAACAACAATCTTCCCTGATGCAAGTTTGTGTATCAATATCATATCTCAGAATATGATCATGGTGCAGCCCCAACACTAAGGTATTCTAGCCAAGCATGAATGTTGCATTAAAATAAGTCCAAACATGACAGGTTGTCAATATTCTATTACTCTGGGAGGGACAGAAACTACCAGTGGTTCCCCATATGATCGGGGCCATGGATGTTTGTAATTCAATTTGTTCAGTGTCCTATTCCGCATTCAACTATGTACTTTTTATTAAGATGTCACGTTCCTGTCTGGAGTTCTGAAACATGGGTTAATTTATAAGCTTTAAATTGATTAGGGGTCTCTGAGAAGGTCACAGCTGCTGGAATGCCTTTTTTATGACACTCATTATCTCAAGGCATCCTGTGCTATCTCTTAATGGATATGGTTTATGGTGTTATGATAAGGCCTGCAAGTAATCCCAGGCACCTTTGTGATTTGCTAAAAAATGAGCCATGCATTCCTCTCCGGAAGAGAGGGGGGGGCGAGTGAGGTAATGTATTGGCAGTGTGACTGTCTTTCCAGGCCAAAAACGTCATGGCGGACGTTTGAACAAAATGGTTGCCAGTCTTTCATGTGTCCAGCACGTGATATCACTACAATCAGTGCCACCTATCGGTGCCCATCAGTGCTGCTTATCAGTGCCCATCAGTACTGCATATACACCGTGTGCCATAGAATATGTCAAAAAAACAGCGCTTGCTTAGGTATGTGCTTACCCTGCTAATTACTGTGAATCCTTAGGTTATCAACCTGAAAATAAATTATAGTATCCTTATCCTTAAAGTGTATTAAAGTGCACACTGTGAATAAATAATAAAAGTGACATGTGCAATCTGTGCAAAACTTATAAACAAAAATTCATCTGTGCAAATAAGCTGTAAATGCAAACATTAAAAATAGTGCAAAATATGCAGATGAAAATTATAAACCGTCCATATGCATCCTACCAACATATATTATCCTTAAATGAAATCAGAATAAGGTGCAATTTTAGTCCAATATATAAAGTGCATTCCAGTGCTCTAAGTGACTTGGTGCCGTTTGTTAGATTTCCATCTTTATTTTTAATGTGTCTCCAAAGTGCTTGTGCTCACACTGTGTCCAGTAATAAGGTTCCCCACTTACCAGACCCTATTGACTCCCACAGTCATACGACTTGAGGGGGTCAATATGCGCTTGCGGTCTCTCACCCGACCGTGGGTATATGTCCGTTCGGCTGTTGTCTCTGTTTTCTTTAATATTCCACCACTCTCTTTCCCAGGTGTGTTATGGAGAAAAGAAGAAAGGTTCTCATCGTGCGCCTCTTTTAAAAGGTTTTATTGGCCAAAACACAAATGCACAGCAAATGTATAAACTCCCATGGTCGCCGGGACTCTGCAGTACCTTGCGTACCAACGGGACGTGGCCCAACGTACCCTGCGTTCCACCTTACAACAGCTGCATAACAATGAATTATTTATCAGACTGTGGCACGGGCATCTCCCATACATAGTGCTGCATATACACCGTGTTCCAAATTATTATGCAAATTCTATTTCAGTGTCACAAAGATTAAATATTTTGTTTTTCAGTTTAACTCATGGATGGCATTGTGTCTCAGGGCTCTTTTGAAAACAATCTCAGACACCTGTGATAATTAGATTGCCAGGTGAGCCCAATTAAAGGAAAACATACTAAACAAGGGTGTTCCACATTATTAAGCAGAGCACCATTTTCAAGCAATACGGGGAAGAAAAAGGATCTCTCTGCTGCCGAAAAGAGTGAAATAGTTCAATGCCTTGGATGAAGTCTTTATTTGTAGCACAAAAAATAAAAACCGTAGAGGTTATCAAATACTACCAAAAGAAAGCTCTATTTGTGGGGGGAAAAAAATGATAAAAATTTCAATTTTGGGTACAGTGTAGCATGACCGCGCAATTGTCATTCAAAATGTGACAGTGCTGAAAGCTGAAAATTGGTCTGGGCAGGAAGGGGGGAAAGGGCATGGTATGGAAGTGATTAACCACTTCCCGCCCGGCCTATTGACAAATGATGGTCAGGCAGTGGCTCTGTTATCCTGACTGGACATCTACTGACATCCTCAGGATAACCCACGATTGCGGCGATCCGTGGTGCCGTGGGTCACTCTGACCCGCCGCATTACCAATCAAGGTAAAAAGCTTCCATCGGAAGCTTTTTACCATGTGATCAGCAGTGGCCAATCACGGCTGATCACAGTGTGAACAGGAAGAGTCGTTTATCGGCTTTTCCTCTACTCAGGTCTGCAGACCTGAGTAGTGGAGAGCCGATCGGCTGCTATCCTGACAGGGGGGTCTGCACTGAACATTTATCAGTGCAGCCCCCTCAGGATCGCCACACTGGACCACCAGGGAGCCCACTCAGGACCACCAGGGAGCCCCCCCAGTGACACCATAAGGAGGCCACCCATGGACCACCAGGGGAATAATCTCCAGGGAGCCCACACAATTCCACCAGGTAAGGGCATACAGTGCATTGTAGGGATGGCACTGTGCCCATATGTGATGTCTGCCAGTGCCATCCCTAACAGTGCTATATACAGTGCCATGTACCAGTGCCACCTATCAGTACCCACCAGTGCCACCTATCAGTGCCCCCCATCAGTGCCACCTATCAGTGCCCATCAGTGCCATGCCACCTATCAGTGCCCATCAATGCCCAGTGACACCTATCAGTGCCGCCTATGAATGCCCATCAGTGCCGCATATCAGAGCCACCGATCAGTGACCGTCAGTGATGCATATATGTGCCTCATCATCAGTGCCCATCAGTGAAGGAGAAAATGTACTTATATACAAAATTTTGTGACAGAAACAAAGAAAAACCTTTTTTTTCAAAATTTTCAGTCTTTTTTATTTGTAGCACAAAAAATAAAAACCACAGGGATGATCAAATACCACAAAAAGAAAGCTTTATTTGTGGGAACAAAATGATAAAAAATTAGTTTGGGTACATTGTAGCATGACCATGCAATTGTCATTCAAAATGCAACAGCTCTGAAAGCTGAAAATTGGTCTGGGCAGGAAGGGTGGTAAGTGCCTGGTATTGAATTTTTTGCCTCTAGTTCTACTTTAAGGATTAACCCCTTTTTTGTTTACAAACTTTTTATTGAAAAGGGTTATTGTTTTACATAAAATTCATATGGAACATATATGTGTATAGTATGAATAAAAATTACATTCTTAAAATGTTACTAAATGGCAAACATATATATTATCTTTGTAACCAGGCAGTGGGAAAAGCAAATAGAATTCTGGGATGTATCAGTAGAGGGATCACCAGCAGGAGGAAGGAGGTTCTGATTCCTCTCTATAGATCTTTAGTGAGACCTCACTTAGAATACTGTGTCCAGTTCTGGAGACCACACTTACAAAAAGATATTGATAAAATAGAACAAGTTCAGAGACAGGTAACAAAAATGGTGAAAGGTCTGGGGGATAAAACATATCAAGAGCGACTTCAGGAACTTAATATGTACAGTCTGGAGGAAAGAAGGGAGAGGGGAGACATGATTGAAACCTTTAAATACATCAAGGAGGTGAATAAGGTTCAGGAGGGCAGTCTTTTCAATATGAAACCAAAATCAAGAACACGGGGACATGACCTCAAACTAACTGGGGGGAAGTTCAAAACTAATCTTAGAAAGTATTATTTTACTGAAAGGGTGGTTGATGATTGGAATAAACTACCAGAGGTTGTGAGACAGTCAACAGTAAATGGCTTCAAACATGCTTGGGATAAACATAAATCCATAGTCAGACAACAAGGTTAATGGGTTAATGTAAAAAATAAAAAATAAATAAAAAGGGGCAGACTCGATGGACTACTCAGTCTTTTTCTGCCGTCACTTTTCTATGTTTCTATGTTTCTATCTTTTTATCATGTAAAGAACGTTATTACCGTTTGATAAATTTGTATTGAACTATATTTTGTGTTATTGATTATATAAAAATTCTATGCATTTGCTAAGGTTTTATAAATGAACCATGGTTCCCATTTAGATTCAAAGTTTTTTGGTGTTGTTTATGGAGTTGTGGATATTTTCCATTATTCTATTTTCCTCAATTCTTGATAAAATTTGTGGGAATGGTACGGTTGTCTTCTTCCAGTGGAGAGCTATCGTCCAATGCGTAGCAACACATATAGTGTGAATCAGTTGGGTTAGAAGTGGGTGTAGATCTGGTATACTTTGTAATAAAAGACAATTAAGGTGATACAGTGTAATATCCTTAACCAATTAGTTTATTGATGAGGGTAAACATCTCTTTCCAAGTATGGGATAGCATATCACAACACCAGAAGATATGTAAGAAAGTACCAGGGACAGAGCATCCCCTAAAACAATTTGGAGAAACCTCAGGAAAGATTCTATTTAAGTGGGAAGGTGTATAATACCACCTCGTAAGTTTCACTGCTGTTTCTCTTATTGTGAGGGATTTGGTGCTTTTTTGTAGGTTTATCCACACAGATGTCCAATCAGAGGTGGACAGTTGTACATCCAATTCTCATTTCCATCTCTGCATATATGAAAAGTTATCAGCAGAATTGGACGTAGTCAGCTCATTATAAATGGTTGAAATTAGTCCTTTACCTCATGGATTAGAAAAGCAGATGTGTTCAACTATAGTGGGTGGAGAATTCGAAGGGTTTTAGGTAATGTGTTATGTAAAATAAATTTAATGAGATAGAAATTTTGCAGTTCAGTAAGGGGGATATTTTTGGATTCTTGAAGAGATTTAAAGGAGATACATTTCCCATTACTGTAGAGTTTTGAAAGTGTGGTGATGCCATCATCAATCCACCATATAAACCTACTTGGGGAATGGTGAGCCAACTTGAATTTTGGGTGTCCCAGGAACAAAGAACCTGACAAAGGATTGGAGATAAGTTGCCAGTCTTTTTTGCATTTAATATAAGTTTTATGGAATGGGACACAGCAGCATTCCAAGAAGAGATAACACGGATTGATACATTATTCAATATATAGTAGATCAGGCAAATAGTGAGGATCTATGGAGTTTTTCTCAAATATTAACCATGGGTTTGTAGAGTTTGAAATGTTCCACTGAGCTATTTGCATGAGTCTGCTAGTATAGCAGACAGAATTGTGGTATACCTAGGCCTCCAGAACTATATGAATGATAAAAATGTTTTTATTAAACCTGGGGGCTGTATTATTCCATATGAATTTGTTGACTGTGGATTGGATTTTTGAAATATAGGTTTATGATAATGTGATCAGGAGTGATCTAAAAAGGCAAAGAAGTTTTCAGAGTATATCCATTTTGCTAGCAGCAGTTCTACCCAAGAAGGAGAGATGATACAAAAACCAAGTGTTTAAGGTCTGTCTAATTTTGGTGATTCATGGGGGATAGTTATGTTGAAATATTAGGTCATATTTACAGAGCCACCAGATAGCAGTGTACAGAACCACCATATATGTGTGTACAGAGCCACCAGATAGCAATATACAGAGCCACCAGATAGCAATATACAGAGCCATCAGATAGCAGTATATAGAGACACCAGATATGAGTATACAGAGCCACCAGAGAGCAGTATACAGAGCCACCAGAGAGCAGTATACAGAGCCACCAGAGAGCAGTATGCAGAGCCACCAGAGAGCAGTATGCAGAGCCACCAGAGAGCAGTATGCAGAGCCACCAGAGAGCAGTATGCAGGGCCACCAGAGAGCAGTATACAGAGCCACCAGATAGCAGTATACACATCCAAAAGAGAGCAGTATACAGAGCCACCAGAGAGCAGTATGCAGAGCCAACAGAGAGCAGTATACAGGGCCACCAGAGAGCAGTATGCAGGGCCACCAGAGAGCAGTATGCAGAACCAGATAGTATACAGAGCCACCAGAGAGCAGTATACAGAGCCACTGGAGAGCAGTATGCAGGGCCCCCAGAGAGCAGTATACAGAGCCACCAGATAGCAGCATACAGAGACAAAAGATAGGAGTATACAGAGCCACCAGAGAGCAATATACAGAGCCACTAGAGAGCAGTATACAGAGCCACCAGATAGCAGTACACAGAGCGACCAGATAGCAGTATACAGATAGGAGTATATAGACACCAGATATGAGTATACAGAGCAACCAGATAGGAGTATATAGAGACACCAGATATGAGTATATAGAGACACCAGATATGAGTATATAGAGACACCAGATATGAGTATACAGAGACACCAGATAGGAGTATATAGAGACACCAGATAGGAGTATACAGAGCCACCAGAGAGCAGTATACAGAGCCACCAGACAGGGTATACAGAGCCACCAGAGAGCAGTATACAGAGCCACCAGTGATCAGTATGCAGAGCCACCAGAGAGCAGTATGCAGAGCCACCAGAGAGCAGTATGCAGAGCCACCAGAGAGCAGTATGCAGAGCCACCAGAGAGCAGTATGTAGGGCCACCAGAGAGCAGTATACACAGAGCCACCAGATAGCAGTATACAGAGCCACCAGATAGGGGTATACAGAGCCACCAGATAGGGGTATACAGAGTCACCAGATAGGGGTATACAGAGTCACCAGATAGGGGTATACAGAGTCACCAGATAGGGGTATACAGAGTCACCAGATAGCGGTATACAGAGCCACCAGATAGGGGTATACAGAGCCACCAGATAGGGGTATACAGAGCCACCAGATAGGGGTATACACAGCCACCAGAGAGCAGTATACAGAGCCAGATAGCAGTATACAGAGCCACTAGAGAGCAGTATGCTGAGCCACCAGAGAGCAGTATGCAGGGCCACCAGAGAGCAGTATACAGAGCCACCAGATAGCAGCATACAGAACCAGATAGCAGTATACAGAGCCACCAGATAGGGGTATACAGAGCCACCAGATAGGGGTATACAGAGTCACCAGATAGCGGTATACAGAGCCACCAGGTAGGGGTATACAGAGCCACCAGACAGCGGTATACAGAGCCACCAGACAGCGGTATACAGAGCCACCAGATAGCGGTATACAGAGCCACCAGAGAAACCAGGATCCCTCCCAGAACCATTCACAGGGATTCAAATCTACGCAGACCTCTCACAGCACACCCTACAAATGAGAAGGTAATTAAAAACAGTAACCAAGGCCCTCAACAACCATAAGCTCCTGTACAAATGGCGTCACCCATCTACCCTGCAGATATATAAAAATGGTACAACTCACACAGTATCTACCATTGGAAGCGGAATGAAACTTCTCCACTCATGGGGAATCATTCCTGAAAAACCAACGGATGGCCCCAATACCTCTGTCTACTCCAAGCCTCCTCAACATGGGCAACGGCGCCAAAGAATACAGTGTTTGTTATTGGGCCTGTGGTGCCAGGAGACAGTAGAGAGAGATCTGACATCGAGCGGGTCAGTCTTCTACTCTCCTCCTGCCTGGACCCATAGAGCCAAACTTGATAAAGGTAACCAATCTGCCAATCTGGTACAGATTGCCATCTTGTTATTGAAGTGTTTGCTCTGCTCTTGGGACTATCCTTATTTTTTTTTAATGCTTTATTTTAATTTTCCATTTCCATACAAACATTACACATTACTCAGTAATTTTCATAAGATTTACCCTATCTTCCCCCCTTCCTCTTCCCCTCCCTCCCCCTCCCAATCTTGGTTTCAAGCAGGGTTCATTGTGCCTCTTCCCCCTGGAGGTCAGGAAAATCCTTTAATTTATAAGTACTTCTCTAGGTAGCATCTCTATCTTCTTTG
>BLSH010319855.1:82875-98199 GCA_018402905.1 Glandirana rugosa | reverse complement strand
ACGTGTCTATAACCCTCTATAGTCTAAAAACTCAAGTCCTTTAGTTTGTAAGTACTTCTCTGGGTAGCAACTCCAAGTTCTCTATCCAACTTTTCCAATTTTTTTCAAATTTGGTACAGTAGCCCCTTCTCAGGTATGCCATTTGTTCCCTTAATATTGTGATATTCATTCTTTCCTGCCAGTCTACTACTGTTGTGGGCTTGGTATCCAACCATTTCCAAGTTATCTGTTTTCTGGCCTGATAAAGACATCTCTCTACTGCTAGTCTCTTGGCTCTCACTCCCACGCCTCGATCAATGTGTCCCAGGATGCACAGAACCGGGTCGAGGGTCAGATTCAGCTCAAAAATCTGATATCTCCCAATATCTGTGCAGCCTGGGACACCTCCACAACATATGAACCAGGTCTCCTATTGCCCCTTTACATCTGCAACATAGCGTGTCCGGGCGTCCTCCAACCAGAAAGTTTCTTTCTATAGAAAGCTCTATGAATGATGTATAACTGCGTCAGGTTTTGGGGGAGGGACAGGGACAATTGATCTGGTGAGGCCACAATGTAATTCAATTGTATAGCTGTCAGTTTTCCTACATCCTCCTCCCACTTTATTCTAATCTGTGATAGTAAGTCACTACCCAACACTTTTGGGAATATATTTTGGTAGAATTCTGAAATCATCTGCCTCATGGTCAGGGCACTCATCAGATTTATCAGAAGAGGCATTTTACTTATTTCCCTAAACCATTCTGTAATGTCATGTTGAAGCAGCAGATATTGAAAAAAAAATGTATTTGAGAATCCTTATTCCTCTCTCAACTCCGTAAAGGACTTTAGACTCTCTGCATTATATAGTTTGTGCCAGTCTAATCACCCCTCTCTGTTTCCAGTTGGAGGAATTCTCTAGCCCCCTCAACTTGGGAAGTCTCTCATTGTCCCAGAGTGGCGTAGTCTCACTAAATCCTGAATAATGCAGTAGGGATCTTACAGTCTGCGAAACCTTCAGTATCATAATACCAGTTGGATATTGATCTTCCCCTCCCCACTGATTCTGTCTCTAGAGCCTCCAACCAGGATGTATGTGGGGTACAGGCCAAAAGGGAGTGTAAGTGGTAGTTAGTATTGGAGTTTCTCACCTCTTCCCCTCACAAGTGTTGTAGCTGGGCTGCCAAGAAGTAGGCCCAAGGGTGTGGCACCACCGAGCCCCCCTCGTCCCTTGGGGCTATTCTAAGGTTCTGAATCCCCTGAAAGCAGCCTAAATGTACTATTGAGCTATATTGCTTATAACAAAAGTTAATGTTCTTCTATTATATTCCTTGAACATATTGTCAATGTTTATTACACAGAAATACTACAGTAAAGACAATTTCTGGCACAACCCTGGCACACCTGCACTCACACAATTGCCAGGTGTGCCAGGGTTGAGAGGCAGAGTGACCGACTGAACATGCTAAAGCAGCTCCTATGGGGTGGTGCTACATGTATTTTTAGAATAATCACCTGTAACACACACTGTCACCACAGACAGGAATATTCAGGTGATTTATCCTAAACAGTAGCAGTTCTTCAAGAGCTAGGTTCGTTGATAGTTTGAATTAAGAGCGTAAGGGACAAGATTAACACTTTTCAAAATAAGGTTTTAATAATGAAAAGGTCAAAATGTATGTAATTAAAATATTTACAGAAAAATTATATTTCAAGGCAATGAAGATATACAGCAACAAAGAGATCAGATAGAAGTTAAGTAAGAAAGATACTTGCAATTAATGTCCTTGGTTAAACAGAGTCCAACTGGTTCTCAACTTGTCCGATGTCCATGGTTTGATGGTGAACGGAAAACAAACAACTGTTCTGGCATTCCGTTTTTCTCTGGGAGCAAAGGGGCGGGACCATATGCCCCTGACCACTCAAATGGGTAAGGAGGTTCTGTGGGCTGTCTGGGTAAGCTCTATTGGTGATAGCTCAGGTACAATTGTGGAGAATAGCTTGCTGGGATATGCATGCAGATCAGAGGGGAAATTGCTTCAGGGACACCACGTATTTTGAGATTATTGCGTCTCGAGCGGTCTTCGAGACCCACCAATTTCACCTTAATCCACATGGTGTCTTGCTTCTGCTCTGTGTATGCATCTACCAGATCGTTTACTGTCACTGTGCATTCCTCCATTTTATTTTCTATATAGTGTACTCTGTCATCCATATGTTGCATATCATCGGTAAGTCTATTGATAATGGAGGCAAAGGTGGAGGTGAGGGAGGATTGAAGAGACATTAGCATGTCCTTTAAAGTAGTATCAAGGACAGGTTGTCCTGTAGTAGGGAAGGACGCTATGGATGGCTGTGATTGTGGTGAGGTATGTTCTGTACTCACTGCGGCCTGGTTGGGAGAATCCATCCTTATCCTTGATTTAGCTGGGCTGTGGGATGCCGGGCTGGTTGGGGATGAATGAAGAGGGGAGGATGGCAGTGGATCCCCGTTTTTATCCTCTGGGTTGGCATCAGGGAGGTCTGTGTATGCCGTGGGATGTCGCAGTGTGCGGGCGGCGGCGCCATCTTGGGACTTCTCCCTGTTGTGGTCTGGCCAGTGAAAGAAAGCGGTGAGCTTTTTAGGGCACCGCTCGTCTTTCTGTTTGCGGGACATCAGAGTGTCTCCGGAGTTGCTGCCGATCAATGCCGGATCAATCCGCGCTGGATTCCCGTCTTTATGCTGGGATATTCCGGTCAGGCCACAGAGAGCTCTCAGCTTAAGCTGCCATCATGGAGGCACGCAAGCCACGCCCCCCATGTTGGGTTATTTTGAGGGGACAGCAAATTTACACTGCTAAACATTGTAGCAAGGTGTAATTTCTTCAGTGATGTCACATGAAAAGATATAATAAAATATTTACAAAAATGTGAATACATATTGGCCTAAACTGAGGAAGAAATTTGTTTTTTTATATTTTTTTGGGATATTTATTATAGCAAAAAGTAAAAAATGAGTGTTTTTTTTTAATTGTCGCTATTTTTTTGTTTATGGCGCAAAAAATAAAACCCACAGAGGTGGTCAAATACCACCAAAAGAAAGCTCTATTTATGGGGAAAAAGGGACATCAATTTCGTTTGGGTACAACAACGCACGACCGTGCAATTGTCAATTAAAGCGACGCAGTGGCATATCGCAAAAATGGCCTGGTCAAGAAGGGGTAAATCCTTCCGGTCCTTAAGTGGTTAAAGTGTTACTAAACCCGGAACTGTAAAATCAGTCTGTATATGCAGTAAACTATGCTCTTTATACTCACTGTGGAACCTAAGGGTTTAATCCTCCGCATTGTGTAAAAAGGCTATTTGATCCTGTCTTCTCTGATCCTCCTCTTATTTTATTGTCCCCAAACCATCTCCTGATAGAACAGAGCCCCGGGGACACTCTGCACATGCTCAGTTTGGTGTGCATTGCTAGTGTGTTTTTTTTTTCTTGGGAGGGTGCATGTGGTCAGCACAGGGCCAATCAGCACTGTCCAGACACAGGGTCAGGGGTTCTGCATCCTCATAGGACAGACAGAGGGGAATGAAAACTCCTCCTACAAGCTTTAACCAGAAACTGGTAGAAGTCATAAGACTGCTATATACTGCTGATGAGAAAAGGTATTTAGCAGTTTATAGTTACTAAAATAATTATATTTCCATGTTCTGTGTACTGTGGGAGACCAGATATAGTGAATGCAGGATCTTAGTTGAATGCTGGGTTTGTAACACTTCAAGGTTAAACCACTTCTTCAATCTCATTGTGTGGCCCCGTGTCTTCTTACACTCCCTGAGACTGAATAGTCTCCTACCTATGCTGGGATCATCATTGAGGTATTTGTAGATAATTATCATAAATCCTCTCAAGCATCTCTTCTCCAGTGAGAATAAGTTTAGGGCTTGTAGTCGTTCCTCATGATTGAGGTCCTCCAGTCCCCTTCACTGGACTCTTTCCAGTTCCAACACATCTTTCCTGAGGATTGGTGACCAGAACTGGACAGCGTACTCCAGATGTGGCCGAACAAGAGTTTTAGGCCTCATACACACGGGCGTATCTAAAAAAATAAACAAAACGTCGGGTCCGACGTCAAGGAAAAAAAGACGACATTTTTCGGCGTTATGCATTGGCGTTCTTGAGCGTTAGTGAGCGTCGGCGTCAATAGGCGTTTTTTTTTTAAAAAAAATCATCCCTCTGTTATTTTTCAACTTAAAAACGTCGGCGTCAAAAAACGCCGGAAAACGCCGGTACAATATTAGGTGGCGTTTTGTGGTGTCGGCGTCAAAAAACGTCAAAACGTTACAGCCTCAGAACGCAATGGCCATGGGTTCTACTTTCTGCTCACTAATGCCGACGCCACCTACAGCTCAAAAACGCCGACGTTTTTATGGGGCCATTGACTTACATGGAGAGCTGCAAAAAACGCCAGAAAACGCCGGCGTCAAAAAACGTCCGTGTGTATGAGGCCTTATAAAGTGGCAGGATTATTGTTTTATCTCTGGAGTAAACTCCTTTTCTAATGCATGCTAATAGTTTGCTAGCTTTGCTTGCTGCGGCTTGACATTGCATGCTATTGCTCAGTCTGCCTTCAGCTAGGATACCCAGATCTTTCTCCATCCTGGATTCCCCCAGAGGTTTTCCCCCTAGTTAGTAACTTGCTTTTATATTTTTTAGCCCCCAAGTGTATTACTTTTACATTTTTCAACATTAACCACATCATTACTGGGCACGAAAACTCCCTTCCTGTCCTGGCCACTTTTCAGCGCTGTCACACTTTGAATGACAATTACTCAAGCATGTAAAACACTGTACCCATATGAAATTTGCATCGCTTTTTTCACACAAATAGAGCTTTCTTTTGGTGGTATTTAATCACTAGGGGTTTTTTTTTTGTGCTATAAATAAAAAAAGTTTGAAAATTTTGAAATCTTTCTGTCATACAATTTTGCAAATTAGTATTTTTTCTTTGTCAATTTTGGCCAAAATGTATACTGCTACCTATCTTTGGTAAAAAATAAACCAAATAAGTGTATATTATTTGGTCCTTGTGTAAGTTATAGTGTCTACTAACTATGGTGCCAATCATTCAAAATTGACCACACCTGATCACAACTGATATACTGACGACCCATCTCATTTCTTGAGACCCTAAAAAGCCAGGAAAGTACAAATACCCCCTAAATGACCCTTTTTTGCAAAGTAGACATTCCAAGGTATTTAGTAAGAGGCATGGTGAATTTTTTGAAGTTGTAATTTTTTCCCACAATTCTTTGCAAAATGAAGATTTTTTTTTCTTTTTCCACAAAATTGTCATTGTAACAGGTTATTTCTCACACACAGCATATGCATACCACAAATTACACCCCAAAACACATTCTACTACTCCTCCTGAGTATGGTGATATCACGTCTGAGACTTTTTCACAGCCTAGCCACATACAGAGGCTCAACATGCAGGGAGCACCGTCAGGTATTCTAGGGACATAAATTACACATCTAATGTCATGACAACCTATCACATTTTTGAAGGACCTGGAGCACCAGGACAATGGAATTGCCCACAAAATGACCCTATAGTCAGAGTATGGCGATACCACATGTGTAAGACTTTTACACAGTCTTGCCACATACAGAAGCCCAACATTGAACTAGCACCTTCAGACGTTCTACGAGCACAAATTAGACATCTCATTTCTCAACCCCCATTACACTTTTGAAGGTCATGGAGGACCAGGACAATGGAATTGCCCACAAAATGACCCCATTTTGGAAAGAAAACACCCCAACGTATAATCTATGAGGCATAATGAGTCTTTTGAACATTTTTTCCAGTAGTTTTTGGAAAATGTGGGGAAAAAAATGAAAACGCTTTTATTTTTACACAAAGTTGTCCATTTATATGATATTTCCAACACATAGCATGTACATAGCAAAAATGACACCCCAAAATACATTCTGCTACTCCTCCTGAGTATGGTCCTGATGGGTGACTGGCGGTGGTCACTGATGGGTGACAGGTGGTGGTCACTGATGGGTGACAGGTGACTGGCGGTGGTCACTGATGGGTGATGGGTGACTGGCAGTGGTCATTGATGGGTGACTGGCGGTGGTCACTGATGGGTGACTGGCAGTGGTCACTGATGGGTGACTGGCAGTGGTCACTGATGGGTGACAGGTGACTGGTGGTGGTCACTGATGGGTGACGAGTGACTGGTGGTGGTCAGTGATGGGTGACAGGTGACTGGTGGTGGTCAGTGATGTGTGACAGGTGACTGGTGGTGGTCACTGATGGGTGTCTGGTGATGGTCACAGATGGGTGACTGGCAGTGGTCACTGATAGGTGATGGGTGACTGGCGGTGGTCAGTGATGGGTGCCGGGTGTCTGGTGGTGGTCACTGATGGGTGATGAGTGAGTGGTGGTGGTCACTGATGGGTGACAGGTAGTGGTCACTGATGGGTGACTGGCAGTGGTCACTGATGGGTGACTGGCAGTGGTCACTGATGGGCGCCGTGTGTCTGGCGGTGGTCACTGATGGGTGACGGGTGTCTGTCGGTGGTCACTGATGGGTGACCGGTGTCTGGCGGTGGTCACTGATGGGTGACCGGTGTCTGGCGGTGGTCACTGATGCGTGATGGGTGACTGGAGGTGGTCACAGATGTGTGATGGGTGACAGGTGACTGGCGGTGGTCACTGATGGGTGACTGGCGGTGGTCAATGATGGGTGACAGGTGACTGGAACTGGTCACTGATGGGTGACTGGTCACAGTCACTGATGGGTGACTGGTGACCGGCCACAGGTGACTGGCCGTGGTCACTGATGGGTGATGGGCCAAGGTAAGTGACTGGTGACAGGCCACGGTCAGTGTTGGGTGACAGGCGACGGTCACTGATGTGTGGCGATTGACACACCATGGTAACTGGTGACAAGCCACAATCACCGATGGGTGACGGGTGACATGCCACAGCCACTGACGGGTGACACACCACGGTCAGTGATGGGTGACAGGTGACACGCCACAGTCACTGATGGGTGACAGGCCACGGTCACTGATGGGTGACAGGCCACGGTCACTGATGGGTGACAGGCCACGGTCACTGATGGGTGACGGGTGACAGGCCACGGTCACTGAAGGGGTGACAGGTGACAGGCCACGGTCACTGAAGGGGTGACAGGTGACAGGCCACGGTCACTGAAGGGGTGACAGGCCACGATCACTGACGGGTGATGGGTGACAGGTGCACTTTATGATGGCAGTCTGATGACAGGTACACTTTATGATGACAGGTACACTTTATGGGGGCAGATGGGGTGACTGTTGGGTGACTGGTGCATTGGGGGGGCAGGGGGGATGTGACAGGTGTTTGTTGGTTCTTTACAGATCAGTAACTCACTGATCCTATCTCTTCTCTCCTCACACTGGAAACTGTGTGAGGAGAGAAGGGCTGGTAACAATGAATTACAGCTCTGTTTACATTACATGTGATGGGCCGTGAAGTAGATCACAGCCGATCACAAGGTAACAGCCGCCGGCCGGCGGCTGATACCAGTGTCGGTGGCAGGCAGTGTTCCCTGGGAACACGCCGCCACCGAAGCACATGTGCAGCACGCTCCCAATCGCGCGCATGCGCTGTGCGAATGGGGGAAATTGCCATTTGTGATCAGGCGTGACTTTGTCACGGCCGATCACATGGTAAACAGCCATGACCAATGGCTGGTCACCCCCGTCGGTGATGTGGCATGTCCTGGGGACACGCCGCCACCGACAGAGCCAGGTTGCGCAAGCCCGATCGCGCGCAATCCCGGCTTAAAGGAACAAAGTCATATGACGTCATGCCAGAACGAAAGCCGTACCGCTCCGCCGTCATCTGACGGTGGGCGGACGGCAAGTGGTTAAAGTGGTTGTAAACCCTCAAGGTTTTTTCACCTTAATGCATTCTATGCATTAAGGTGAAAAACCTTTTCATCTGCAACAGCCCCCCCTTTACTTAACTGAGCCCAAAACTAACACACGGTGGGGATGAGCCTCGCAGCTCACCAGAGCTGCTCTGGTTCTCATTGGCTGGAGTGATAGCTGGGGAGCCATTGGCTCCCGCTGCTGTCAATCAAGTCCAGTGACCTGGGAGCTGGGGGTCGGGGCCGAGTCCCGCTGTTTGTGTGAATACACACAACAGCAGGACTCGGAAGCGTGCCTGCACGGGTGACCCAGGGAAACATGGTATTCACTCGAGAAGGGGTGGAGCTCAGAGCACCACGGGAGGACCCCAGAAGATGGGGTTAGGGGCCACTCTGTGCAAAACTGCTGCACAGAGGAGGTGAGCATGACATGTTTGTTATTTTTTTTTTTTTTTTAATATATGCCTTACAATCACTTGAAACCTTATTTGCCATATAGTTGCCCACCCCATTATTTTATTCAGAAAAATAGATAATTATGTATACATATGCACAAAGGACACCCCTCAGGGACTTTGAGGCATCTCAAAAAAGGAGTAGATAGGATTAAAAGGCAAACGCCAATTTGTGTACAATCATAAAAAGGACATAGGTCCTTACAATATAACAAACAATAATGCAAAACATATTTTATACAGACTTTAACACGTTGTGTATTTTTGTGCACTTTATACACCCCCTGTTAATGTTAGCAGCGCCTAATTAGAATATATAAAATTGTTTAAAATGATCTGTTCACCTCTATGTGTCTGATATTGTATCCAGTATAAATCCTTCAATATATTATATCATATGCTTTTGTTTTAAGATTTTCATCTGGCTGAAAACATTATTTCAACATATAACCACATTAAACATACATATACATTTATAAATATAAACAAAAGTGGCGTTTGTCAAAAATAATTATATAGAAGCTGCAGGGATTCAAAATTTCTTTCTCCAGTGTTTCCTTATTAAAAGTCACTATGTCCTTTTCTCTTGGTTTAACCAAGAGAAAAGGACATAGTGACTTTTAATAAGGAAACACTGGGGAAAGAAATTTTGAATCCCTGCAGCTTCTATATAATTATTTTTGACAAACGCCACTTTTGTTTATATTTATAATTTTATATGTATGTTTAATGTGGTTATATGTTGAAATAATGTTTTCAGCCAGATGAAAATCTTAAAACAAAAGCATATTATATAATATATTGAAGGATTTATACTGGATACAATATCAGACACATAGAGGTGAACAGATAATTTTAAACAATTTTATATATTCTAATTAGGAGCTGCTAACATTATATAGTGCACAAAAATACACATGTTAAAGTCTGTATAAAGTATTATAAAATGACATATAGCAGCAGCCGGAGAATTAAAAATAAGTTCAAATAAAATAAATTTAAAAAAACGTATGTAAACAATAATAATAAAAAATTAGGAGCGCTGGGTACAGAGACAATCACACGATTACCTCTGAAATACATAATGCAAAACATATACAGTAGCTCACAAACGTGAGTACACCCCTCACATTTTTGTAAATATTTTATCTTTTCATGTGACAACACTGAAGAAATGACACATTGTTACAATGTAAAGTATTAAGTTTACAGCTTTGAATAACAGTGTAAATGTGTTCTCCCCTCAAAATAACTCAACACACAGCCATTAATGTCTAAACCAATGGCAACAAAAGTGAGTACACCCCTAAGAGAAAATGTCCAAATTGGGCCACATTAGCCATTTCCCTCCCTGTTGTCATGTGACTCGTTAGCGTTACAAGGTCTCAGGTGTGAATGGGGAGCAGGTGTGTTAAATTTGCTGTTATCGCTCTCACTCTCTCATACTGGTCACTGGAAGTTCAACATGGCATCTCATGGCAAAGAACTCTCTGATGATCTGAAGACAAGAATTGTTGCTCTACATAAAGATGGCCTAGGCTATAAAAAGAGTGCCAAGATCTTGAAACTGAGCTGCAGCAAGGTGGCCAAGACCATACAGTGGTTTAACAAGACAGGTTCCACTCAGAACAGTCCTCGCCATGGTTGCCCAAAGAAGCTGAGTGCACATGCTCAGCGTCATATCCAGAGGTTGTCCTTTGGAAATATATGTATCAGTGCTGCCATCATTGCTGCAGAGGTTGAAGGGCTGGGGAGTCAGCCTGTCAGCGTTCAGACCATAGGCCTCTTCTAAAGATGATGCACAAGAAAGCACGCAGTTTGCTGAAGACGAGAGGACTAAGGACATGGATTACTGGTGCCATGTCATGTGGTTTGATGAGACCAAGATAAACTTATTTGGTTCAGATGGTGTCAAGCATGTGTGGCATCAACCAAGTGAGGAGAGCCACTAGAGAGCAGTATACACAGCCATCAGATAGGGGTATACAGAGCCACCAGATAGGGGTATACAGAGACACCATATAAGGGTATACAGAGCAATCAGAGAGCAGTATACAGAGCCACCAGAGAGCAGTATACAGAGCCACCAGAGAGCAGTATACAGAGCCACCAGATAGGGGTATACAGAGCCACCATATAAGGGTATACAGAGCCACCAGAGAGCAGTATACAAAGCCACCAAAGAGCAGTATACAGAGCCACCAGCGAGCAGTATACAGAGCCACCAGCAAGCAGTATACAGAGCCTCCAGATAGCAGTATACAGAGCCACCACAGAGCAGTATACAGAGCAACCACAGAGCAGTATACAGTCACCAGCGAGCAGTATACAGAGCCACCAGCGAGCAAATACAGAGCCGCCAGATAGGAGTATACAGAGCCACCAGATAGGAGTATACAGAGCCACCATATAGGAGTATACAGAGCCACCAGAAAGCAGTATACAGAGCCACCAGAGAGCAGTACACAGAGCCACCAGATAGGTGTATAGAGAGCCACCAAATAGCAGAATACAGAACCACCAGATATGAGTATACAGAGCCATAAGATAGCAGTATAAAGAGCCACCAGATAGCAGTATACAGAACCACTAGATAGGGGTATACAGAGCAACCAGATAAGGGTATACAGAGCCACCAGATAAGGGTATACAGAGAAAGCAGAGAGCAGCATACAGAGCCACCAGATAGGGGTATACAGAGCCACCAGAGAGCAGTATACAGAACCAAATAGGAGTATACAGAGCCACCAGAGAGCAGTATACAGAGCCACCAGATAGGGGTATACAGAGCCACCAGAGAGCACTATACAGAGAAACCAGAGAGCAGAATACAGAGCCACTAGATAGGGGTATACAGAGACACCATAGATCAGTATACAGAGCCACCAGAGATCAGTATACAGAGCCACCAGATAGGGGTATATGCAGCCACCAGAGAGCAGTTTACAGAGCCACCAGATAGCAGTATACAGAGGTACCAGATAGCAGCATACAAAGCAAGATAGTTGAATTTGTTTGCAAGTCGGTACAGGTACATTTTCTAAGTGTAGCTTCAGCCAAAAAACTATTTTTAAGCTTTTTGGATAGCATAGGGAAGGGTTAACACCCCTGTAATGTTTGTTTTGCTGCCTATGTTTCTGTTGAGAAGATTGCACCTTACTTCCTGTCCCAATGATAATTGGATTTTGAAAATGTTGGGTTGTAGTGGAAATAAACCTTGGTGATAAAGCATCAGTGAAGACAGCTTTTCCCATAATAACTCTTACAGAAGTGAATTTCCCTTCCTGGGGGTAGATTTCCTCTCACTTCCTGTTGTCTCCCTCTGTAAGTAGGAGTCATTTGTAAGTGGGATGTTTGTAACTAGGGGACCGCCTGTATACAGTACAACCAGAGAGCAGTATACAGAGCCACCAGAGAGCAGAATACATAGCCAGCAGAGAGCAATATAAAGAGCCACCAGATAGGGGTATACAGAGCTACCAGATAGGGGTATACAGAGCCACTTGGTAGGGGTATACAGAATCACCAGAGAGCAGTATACAGAACCACCAGAGAGCAGTATACAGAGCCACCAGATAGGGGGTATATGCAGCCACCAGAGAGCAGTTTACAGAGCCACCAGATAGCAGTATACAGCGGTACCAGATAGCAGCATACAAAGCCACCAGATAGCAGTATACAGAGCCACCAGATATGAGTATACAGAGCCATAAGATAAGAGTATACAGAGCCACCAGAGAGCAGTATACAGAGCCACCAGATAGAGGTATATAGGGCCACCAGATAGAGGTATACAGAGCCACCAGAGAGCAGTATACATAGACACAAGACAGCAGTATACAGAGCCCTCAGCTAGGGGTATATGGAGCCACCAGAGAGCGGTATAAAGAGCCACCAGATAGGGGAACACAGAACCACCAGATAGTATACAGAGCCACCAGATATGAGGATATAGAGCCATAAAATGATAGTATACAGAGCCACCAGAGAGCAGTATACATAGCCACCAGAGAGCAGTTTACAGAACCACCAGATAGTGAAAGAGCCACCAGTGAGCAGTTTACAGTCACCAGAGAACAGTATACAGAGCCACCAAATAGGGGTATACAGAGCCACCAGAGAGCAGTATACAGAGCCACCAGATAGGGGTATACAGAGTCACCATATAGCAGTATACAGAGTCACCAGAGAGCAGTAAACAGACACCAGAGAGCAGTATACAGAGACACCAGAGAGCAGTATGCAGATCCTCTAGATAGAAGTATAAAGAGCCACAAGAGAGCAGTATACAGAGCCACCAGATAGGGGTATACAGAGCCACCAGATAGGGGTATACAGAGCCACCAGAGAGCAGTTTACAGAGCCACCAGATAGCAGTACAAAGACACCAGATAGCAGTATACAGAGCCACCAGATAGCAGTATACAAAGACACCAGATAGCAGTATACAGAGCCACCAGATAGCAGTACAAAGAGCCATAAGCTAGCAGTATACAGAGCCACCAGATAGAGGTATACAGAGCCACCAGATAGCGGTATACAGAGACAGCAGATAGCGGTATACAGAGACAGCAGATAGTGGTATACAGAGACAGCAGATAGCTGTATACCGAGCTACCAGATGGAGGTATATAGAGTCACCAGAGAGCAGTATACAGAGCCACCAGATAGGGGTATAGAGAGCAACCAGATAGCAGTATACAGAGCCACCAGATAGGAGTATACAGAGCCATAAGATTGTAGCATACAGAGCCACCAGATAGTACACATAGCCACCAGAGAGCAGTATACAGAGCCACCAGATAGGGGTATACAGAGCAACCAGATATGGGCATACAGAGCCACAAGACAGCAGCATACAGAGACAACAGATAAGGGTATACAGATTCACCAGACAGCAGTTTACAGAACAACCACATATGAGTATACAAAGCCACCAGATAGCAGTATACATAGCCATAATATAGCAGTATATAGAGCAACCAGGTAGGGGTATACAGAGCCACCAGATAAGGGTATACAGAGCCACCAGAGGGCAGTATACAGAGCCACCACATAGCAGTATACAGAGCCAACACATAGCAGTACACAGAGACATAAGATAACAATATACAGAGCCACCAGAGAGCAGAATACATTGCCACCAAAGTGCAGTATAGAGAGCCACCAGATAGGGGTATACAGAGCCACCATATAGCAGTATACAGAGTCACCAGAGAGCAGTATACAGAGACACCAGAGAGCAGTATACAGAGCCGCCAGAGAGCAGTATACAGAGCCACCATATAGCAGTATATAGAGCCACCAAAGAACAGTATACAGAGCCACCAGAGAACAGTATACAGAGCCACCAGAGAACAGTATACAGAGCTACCAGAGAGCAGTATACAGAGCCACCAGGGAGCAGTATACAGAGCCACCACGGAGCAGTATACAGAGCCACCACAGAGCAGTATACAGAGCCACCAGGGAGAAGTATACAGAGCCACCAGACGGCAGCATACAGAGCCACCAGAGAGCAGTATACAGAGCCACCAGAGAGCAGTATACAGAGCCACCAGAGAGCAGTATACAGAGCCACAAGATATGGGTATACAGAGCCACCAGAGCAGTTTACAGAGCCACCAGATAGTATACAGAGCCACCAGATAGCAGTATACAAAGCCATAAAATGATAGTATACAGAGCCACCAGAGAGCAGTTTACAGAACCACCAGATAGTGAAATAAAGAGTCACCAGTGACCAGTATACATAGCCACCAGAGAGGAGTATACAGAGCCACCAGAGAGCAGTATACAGAGTCACCAGAGAGCGGTATACAGAGCTACCAAATAGCGGTATACAGAGCCACCAGAGCAGTATACAGAGCCAACAGATAGTATACAGAGCCACCAGAGAGCAGTATGCAGATCCTACAGAGAGTATAGAGTCACAAGAGAGAAGTATACAGAGCCACCAGATAGGGGTATACGGAGCCACCAGAGAGCAGTTTACAGAGCCACCAGATAGTATACAGAGCCACCAGATAGCAGTATACAAAGACACCAGATAGCAGTATACAGAGCCACCAGATAGCAGTATACAGAGCCACCAGATAGCAGAATACAGAGCCACCAGATAGCAGTATACAGAGCTACCATGTGGAGGTATACAGAGTCACCAGAGAGCAGTATATAGAGCCACCAGACAGGGGTATAGAGAGCAACCAGATAGCAGTATACAGAGCCGCCAGATATGAGTAAACAGACCCATAAGATTGTAGCATACAGAGCCACCATATAGTACACATAGCCACCAGAGAGTAGTATACAGAGCCACCAGATAGGGCAGGGCTTGACAAATTTGCCTTGAATCTAGGAGCCAGCTAAAAAAGTTAAGCGCCAGTTTTTTATAGCGTAGTGTTGGGTTGTCAGCGCCGGGGTGAGACAAGTAATTTGCACCCCTAACCCTAACTTACTCACAGCAGAGCAGCCAGTCAATAACTCCAACGTAACACCGGGTTATAGGTTGGCCAGAAAGAGTGATACTAAATACCTGTTATGGGGGAAACTCCTCATTATGCCTAATGCATCTCATCTGCTGCCTAATGGAGCTTAAGGGAGGCCAATGGTGGGTGCCAAAAACATGTCTCTACTGCACATTTTTACCACCCAACTTGTACATCTAAACAAAGCCTTAGTGACATTGTAAATAAAATACAAAAAAAAATGTGAAAAGTATTCCAGCGCTGCTGATCTTCTGCTGCCTCTTTGCAGCCACTTCCTGCCTACATGTGTGTCCCCCACAGTGACTTTTCATTGCTCTGGTGGGTTTCCGGTCACCATGGAATACTGGAGCCCAGCTGCACAGAGTGGTAATTGTTCGAGGTAATCCGTCGTCTACTCTACGTAATCCGTATTACTCCTCAAAGGGGGTATTGTCCATAAATCATAGTGAGAAAGACCGGTTGGATATTGGGCCACAATGCAACCTCAATAAC